>CM076572.1:267773213-267862798 GCA_034641835.2 Pinus albicaulis | reverse complement strand
GGTTAAAAAAAAAAAAAAAGCTCCATAAAAACCCATGATTAACCTCTAAATCCTCTAGATCCAAATAATCCTCTAAATCCAAATTAACCCCTAAAAAATATGCGTTAACCCCATAATACCTTAACCTTATTCCCCTAAGCCCTTGAACCCCTAACCACTAAACCATTAACCCCTAACCCCTAAACCCTTAAACATTAACCCCTTATCCCTATGTCCATAAATTAATTAACCCCTAACTCGACCTAACCCCTTAAATGACCCTAACGAAAATAGTCAAATAATATTTCTAGTCCACATAAAGATGACAACATAGTTCAAACACCTCCTAAAAGAATATTATAAAATACAATTACAATAAAAAGATAATTTAATTCACAGTACAAAGACATACAATCTAAAATACAATATACATATAATCATTTACAAAAACAATCTAAAATACAAAGACATATATTAAATAACTTATAAATGGATGATATTCATGTCCACTTTCAGCATGTCCATAGTCTCTACAATGCTTTTTAGTTGATTTTATTAGAATTCTCCTTGGCCTCAAGCCATTGCATTTTCTACAATGGCAATAACATTTGCCATCCTCGGGAGCCTTCGATGTCGATCCCATGTATCCTTGGTCTCCTTGAGGAATGTTATGTGACATTTTTTGTCACCAAACTTTCAGTGATGATTTTGTTCAAAATATAACCTCAAAATAAGCCTACAATCTTTCAAAACAATCACAATTGTTTGGGTTGAGTTCTGTTGATGTTAGTTGTTCTGCAATGTTTGGTGTGTCCAGCAATGGTGGCAAGTATGGTTGAAGGCAGTCCACATTGAACACTGGGTGCAAGACAAGGAATGGGGGAAAGCTGAGCTCGAAATAATTGTCACCCACATCCTTGGTGATGGTGTAAGGCCTGTATCAGAGTGGTCAGATCTTTCTATGGGCTCTGACAAGGCATTATTTCTGCAAATGCAACCAAACTTTGTCTCCGACTTGAAACTTATGTGGCACCCAATGTTAGTCATGTCGTTGCTTGTACTTGGTATTGAACTTGTCCAAGATTTCATGAACCTATTGGGGGATGTGTTGGGTGCGTTCAATAACCTAGTTTCTTTATTAGCCTTGGAATGTACTTGTGTGGATTTTGTCTATGTATTCGCATGAGGCATGACAACATCAATTAGACACAATGGTTGAAATCCCATAGCCACTTGAAATGGATTGCAACCAGTTGAGCTATGGAGAGCTATGTTATAGTTGTGTTGCACATAGGGAAGGATTTCATCCCATGTTCGTGGATTTTTGGAGTTGTACATGCAGAGTATGTGCACTATCATCATGTTGATGACCTATATCTGGCCATCAATCCAAGGATGGAACACAATGTCCCTGGTGATCTTGGTGTCCAATAGTGTCCAGAGGCTCGACCAAAATGTGCTCAGGAACCCGCTATCCCGATATGATATAATGGTTTGCGGGATCCCAAAATATACCCACACTCGTTCAAAGAAGAGTTTGGTAGTGTCCTCTATTGTGATACTCTTATTGCAGGCCACCAATACAACCATCTTAGAAAATCTATCCACGACCACAAATACATGGTCATTACCATGCTTGGTAGAAGGGAGGCCAAACATATAGTCCATGGAGATGGATTCCCAGGGCTGGTTGAGCGTACGCATAGAAGTGTACAAGCCTTGCTTCTTGATGGTTAGCTTGGAGATGGCATAGGAAGTGCAGGATCTGATATATCTTCCAACATCCTGACGAAGTTTTGGCCAATAAAAATACTTATGTAATACAACCACAATTTTATGCACACAAAAGTATTGTGTGACCCGATTGTAATGCGCCTCCAAAATAAGCTTGGCATGCTCACTTGAAGGAACACAAAGGTGGACCAGGTAACATACTAATGCATCCTGGAGGCGAATATATTGAACTTTCTTGCCATCCACTAGCATATGGTATGTGGTGGCCAACTCTAGATCATTTTTGTACAGTTGTGACCATCCAAAGATCTCGTGGCCACAAGAGTTGAGAAAAGTAGTCAATGCTACTACTAGGGATTGACTAAGGCAATCTGCAACATGATTGGTGCTGCCCTTTTTGTGTTTAATGTTAAATGGAATTGTTGCAGATATGTAGCCCACTTATTATGGCGATCGTTCTGCAACTTCCCTTGTGTCTGTATAAACTGAAGAGGTCAGTGATCTGTGTGGATGAACGTCTCCTTCCCCAGAATGTAATGTTTCCATTGCCGACAAACTTGCATGATAGAATACATCTCTTTATCATAGATGGGGTACTTTTGAATTTTATTGGAAAGTGTCTCACTATGATAGGCCACTGGATGCCCATGTGGGTGAAGACTGCACCAATAACATAGTTAGAGGTGTCAGTGTCAATTTCAAATGGATGTTGCAGGTCTGGAAATGTGAGTATAGGTGCAGAGCAGAGGTGGTGCTTTAGCTAAACGAATGCCTTATGTTGAGACTCGAACTAGGAAACATTTGATTTCGCTTCGCCCTAGGTAATTTGGCTCAAGGGCCACGTGATATGGGAGAATCACAACAAGAAACTTCGATAAAAATTTGCAAGGCCCAAAAAGATGCAAAGTTCTATTAGAGTGGTTGGGGCTGACCAATCCCGAATGACTTGGATCTTAGCCAATCCACATGCACGACTTGCTCATCTATGATGTAACCGAGATATTGGACCTTAATCATGCCAAAGGTGCATTCCTCCAAGTTGGCACACAGTTTGTGCTATCGTAGGGATTGAAGGACATGGTGAATGTGTTGCAAGTGCTCTTCCCAACTCTTGTTGAAGATGAGGATGTCGTCCAAATAAAGAACCACGAACAACTTGGTGAAGGGTTGCAAGATGTCATCCATCAACCTCATAAAAGTAGCAGGGGAATTTTTCAACCTGAAAGGCATGACCAACCATTCAAAAAGGCCTTGCTTGGATTTGAAGGTGGTCTTACATACATCTGTAGGTTCTATTAGAACTGGTGATAGCAAGACTTCAAATCAATATTGCTGAAATACTTGGTCCCCTTGAGCTGGTCCCAAAGGTCATCAATCTATGGCATTCGATACCTGTTCCTGACAATGATTTTGCTTAGTACTTGATAATCAATGCAGAGCCTCCAGGTCCCATCCTTCTTATGTACAAGCATAATCGGGCTCCCACAAGGTGAGGAATTTGGTTGGATGAGCCATTTTTTTAGAAAATCCTAGATTTGCCGCTTGATCCCTTCGTTTTCCAGAATGGAGTGGCGATATATCGACCAATTAGGTAGAGGTGCTCAAGGAGTCATATCGGTCGAATGCTTGACCTGACAGTGTAAGGGTACCCCTGTGGGCTAGGAGAAGATGTCCTTATATTCTTCCACGACCTTATCCACCCACTTTTGCTGTTTGGAGGAACCCTTCTCGGGGGCCATGGATGCGGCCACGATCTTCCCCTTACTTTGAGAGTGAATAAGAAATAAAACAAATTTCCTGATATGTGATATGATCTTACGACATTGCTTAGCAAAGATCAAAGAGATGGCAGTAGGTGGGTCTACCTCTAATATGTTGTATAACTTATTGCCAAAAGTAATAACAACAGTGCGAGGCCTAGACACATACACAACATGACGCTTCCACAAGTATGGTTGGCCTAATAATACATCACAAACTTCAAGAGGAGCAACGTCAAACAACACCTTATATGTGAAGGGTTTAATGTTGTAGGGAAGACAACACTGTTGGGTGATGCAAAGACTCGTCCTTGGTGCAACCACTTGATGGTGTTTGGCTGCGGGTGTGGTGTGGTCAGTAGGCCCAACTGCTTAACGAATTTTGCTGAGATGAGGTTCTTTTAGCTCCCTTTGTCAACAATGAACTGCAATGATGACCCCTTCACCCACATCTGTGAGTGGAGGAGATGCTCCCCTTCCTCTAGGTCTTGGGGTTCAATCTTTTGGACCTTGATGGTGGCAACAATGGTGCTAGGCTTTGTATCAATAATCTACTTCCCTTTTTCATTCCCATTATTGGGGTTTGACTCTAAGTCAAAACATGCATCTAACTTTGAAGCCTTCAACTTGGCCACTAGTGACTGCTTGGCACGAAACTCACTTATATTTTGAGTGGGGCTCTTATGGAACTCACACCACTTCCCTGTGTCCTTATTCGTCTTCATGGTGTTGTTATTTTCTTGAGACTTCGATGGGTTGTCCTGGGTCACCCCGCCTTGGATTTGGCCTTTGTTTTGTGGTTTGGGGGTGCCTTTTCCATTATTCGGATTCGCAGATCCAAAGTCTTGTCTCTTTTGTTTAAAAACAATTTCAATCTTGACAACATCTCGATATGTTGCACCAAGCAAGGATATGTCCAAGAACTCCATTTATTCCTAAATGTATTTGTGTAGACAACCACGGTACTTGAGCACCGGATGTCACTTAGAGTCTTTGATATCCAACTTTGTGCGCAGAGTATGAAATTTTTTTGTGAACTCATGCACATCTTGGTCTCTTTGCTGTTGTAGTGTGGTCCATTGTATGTATTTGTCCTCATAGATCCCCACGAGGTAATATTGTTCCTTGAAAACATCTCGGAAAGAGTTCCAAGTGGGTGTGGTTGTGAACAGAGAGGGTTCCTTAATCCTTTTCTCATAGTAAGTTTCCCACCAGTCCTTGACATGGGGAGTGGCCTTAGGCAATGTGAAAGTAATATTCTCCATATCGAAGAAACTATGGACTGAAAAATAACCTCCAACAGATTCAACCATTTATCTTCAACATCTCCATCTATCTTACCTTCAAATATAGTGATATATAAGTTCACTTTTACCTTGAAGGGGGTGGTGCCTCCGAAGTGAATGTTGGATGAAGATGCGTCGCCGGTGGGCATTCACCGAAGGATGTGGGCAAAGTTGTCCATCATCTCGTTCCTTTGCCGCTCAAGGGTTCCTTCAGGTAGCAGTTTGATATGATCTTCTGCTCCCCTCTATTTCATTTCTTCTGCCATGGGAGGTTGTCAGTGTCGGCAGGGATGATCTTGCAAGGATTCAACCAATTCGAGTCCCAACTCCTTATACCGCGATCTCATTGGGGACATGCACATAAAAACAAAGAAAGTGCAGACCACTTTGATACCGCTAATCCAAATTTATGAAGGAACGAAATGAAATACAAATATAAACAGAGCCACAAAGCTACACCAAAAATAACAATTTAATTCATTAAGAACAAAGTATTGAAAATTGTTACATGAAAAATGGAAATAAACTAGTTCGAGCGATGGTTGCTCATCTCTAAGAAGATATGTGGCGGCTACATGCATTCTGAACTGTGTTACAATGAGGCTCGATGGGATTTTTATCACTAAGAAATAATGGGAAAATCTAAGCATCCAAAACCTAACCCTAGAAGATGAGCGCCAAAAGCTTGTGGGCTTCATTGGGGTTAGTTGGAATGTCAACTTCCCAGGGTTGTCACTTTGGCATACAATCTCTATATTACTATCATAATACCTCGTTTCGAAGATCTCTAAGAAGAGGCTAAAAAAATACTAATAAATTTGTCTTATGCTTTTCTTGTCCCTTTGTTTTCCCAAAAAACGTCTTTTAGGCCCTAAAAACAACTCCAAAAGTTTAAGACCTGGAAAACTACCAAAAATAGTAAGTTGTACTAAAATTAAGGAAACTGAAAGAAACAACGGTGGGGGTCCAAGTGGAATAGGTGGGTGGCTACCAATATCCACCTGGATCACTCTTTATGCATTACTTCTTCTCTCCCTCCCTCTCCCCCTCCAATTCCATCTCTCCTCTCTCTCCTTCTCTCCCTTGTCACTCCCTCTCTCTCTACCTCTATGTCTTTATCTTTATTCTTCCCTCCCTCTCTCCCCCCTACAACTCCAACTCTCTCTCTCTCTCTCTCTCTCTCTCTCTCTCTCTCTCCTGTCTCTCTTCATTCCTCTCTCTCCCTCTCTCTCACACCTCCCTCTCTCTCTCTCTTTGCCCTCTTGCTCTGTCACTATCTCCTTCCCTCTCTCCCCCTTCCCCAACCCCCCCTCTCTCCCTCCATCCATATGATGGAGAATTTTCACTCTATGTAATCAATGCTATGTAATGTCTAAAATATTTTACATTTTAATTTTTTATTTTGGAATGAGTTATGGTTTTTCCGCATGTGGCATTGATAAGCCACTATATTGTAACAAAACCTATTTACAATTTAATAATATCCATGGTAAAGTGGGGGCGGATATCCATGGTTAAGAAACTTGTTATATTGTAAGTATTGAGTTTTTATGTGCTTATTAATTAAATTTAAATACGGTTATGGAATCATTATTAGTGCTTGCCAAGGCAGACTCTAACTTAAACTCAAGTAAATAACATATCTACCATCAATTATTTCCCACCATAATTTAAGCAAGTCTTTGCATAAAAAATGGATAGGAATAAGATGTAAAAAAGATAATTACAGGATTTACTTCTCACCGGTATTTATTTTTTCTTCAACACTTATGTAGGAGTAAAGTTGTAAATATGTAGACTTACTAGTGGTTACCACCCACCACGTTTATTTATTTTTTCTTCCGCACTTATGTAGGAGTAAAGTTGTAAATATGTAGACTTGCTAGTGGTTACTACCCACCAAAATTTATGCAAGTGCTTGTACATGAGCAAGCAATTCACTTATGCAATTCACATCTCAATTTATTAGTTACTGCCAAAGAAAGACTATGGGATAATTTGTCTATCAACCATTATTAATTTAGACCAATGTAACTTATAATTATTTATGCAATTCAATACAATAAATTAATATTACTTTTAACTTTTTATTTAAACATTGAATATTTACAATACAACATCTCCACCATATTTGGCTCTATATTACTTTTAACCTTCATATAAATATTAATGTTAAATGTTAAACATTTATACCTACACAATATTTAATGTTAAAATAAACAATATTTATGGTTCAAAATATCAGAGAATGAGAATCACATAAGAATTGTAGCATGTTATTTTGCCCATCAAGTATTAAAAACTTACAAAAATAAAGGGCTAGCCAATAAGGATCCGTATGCAGCTTTAAAGCAAGATATTGCCGCGTACTATTAGCAGGGAGAAGTGCTTTTAGTGGGCGATTTTAATGTTAGAACAACAAATCAACAAGCTAGTATTCTTTGTTGCAAGGAGGATCATAATCCTATTTGGCTCATTGAAGAGGAGAATCCCTAATGGGTGAGATGTTTAGAAGATGACAAGGTTAGCAATCATTTTGGAGAGGAATTGCTAACACTGTGTGGGGCTTTCAACTTAATGATTTGCAATGGTGTGGATAGATGGAAAAGGTCAAGGAACTTCACTTGCAACACTTACAATGGGGCAAGTGTCGTAGATCATGTGATTTGTTCACAAAACTTGATAGAAAATATAGACAAAGGTAAGATTGGAGAGCATAATTGGGACTTAAAATCAGGCCATAACCCAATTTATATGAAGTTATCATGGGTAGAAGAAATGCAACATAAGAGAAAAACCCAATGGTCTCGGTAATCACTACCAAGGGGAAAAATTCTTCTAACACAAGAAAATTGTACTATCTTCAAGGCAATGTTGGAGAGATTAATTCAGAAAGAGAAAACTGGTTTCCAAAGCTTCAATAATCATAAGTTAACAAATATAATTCAAAGGGCACTTGAGAAGTCCAAAAGAGCAAAAAATAGGAACTTAGAATCAAATTGTTTTCCTGTAAATGCTTGGTTTGATGAGGAATGCAAAATGGCAAGGAGAAGATGAATGTAAAGTTATATAAGCAGATACTAAAAAGGAAAAAAGATGAGTTCATGCAAACAAGGCAAGAAGAGTTAATATATCTAGGCAAGAATAACCCAAAGCTTTTCTGGCAGGAACTTCAGCCAATGAAGAAGCAAATCGAAAATAATATTACAACCAATCAATGGTTTGAATATGCAAGACAACTCTATGAGAAAGAATCAGAGGTTGAGCCTCCCCCGAGGCTCAACACAACTACAAATCTCTTCACATTACAAGAGGTGGAGATTGGAATTAAGAAGTCGAAAACAGGAAAGGAAAAAGACTTGGTTGAACTCCAAGAAGAGTATCTAAAATGGGGAAGGAGCACTCTTGCACCGCACATCATGGAAATATTCAACAACATCATTCAACAAGGTTTCCCAAGGGACTGGACAACTAGCCTAGCAATACCCTTTTTTAAAAGTGGAGACATTAATAATATATCCAATTATAGAACCACTATGATCAATCCTTTGTTTGCAAAGCTTTTCAGCAACATGGTAGAAAATAGATTCAGTAAGTGGGCATAAGTAAAAGAAAAGAGGGCAAAAGGACAAGTGGGTTTTAGGCCGAAGCATTCTACAGTGGATCATGACATCACGTTGAGACACATTATTGAAAAGGTTTGGGGGGATAAAGAAGAAGTATTTTGCTGTTTTGTTGACTTCAAAAAGGCATTTGACACAGTCCCTAGAGATAAGTTGTGGTGTAGAATGGAAGAACTTGAAATTCCTTTGCATTATAGAGTTGTTGTCCATAGACTTTATGAAGAGGTGAAAGTCAAAATTAGAACCTTAACAGGTATTTCAGAAAGCTTTAGAAGTGACATTGGAGTCAAGCAAGGTTGCCTTCTATCCCCTACTTTTTTTGGTTTATATATTGATAAACTGGAAGAGTGGCTAAATTTGCAAGGTGGGGATGGTGTTCGGTTGGGGGAGTTTGTGATAAAGCTTCTTTTATATGCTAACGATCTTGTATTCATTTCTAAATCGGCCCATGGATTGCAGATGCACCTATATGCCCTTGAGCATTTTTGTAGAGCAATGGGGATGCAAGTCAATATTAGCAAGACCAAGATAATGATTTTCTCTAATAAAAGGAAGCAGAGTTAGCATGCGTACTTCTTTGAAGGGAACATTCTTGAAGAAGTAAATGAGTACAAATACCTCGAGATTGATTTCAACAACAAACTTAATTGGGAAGATAATCTTAGGAGGGTGGAAAACATTATATGCTCTTCAAAATAGAAGTAGAGGGACAAAGTTATGGGATTGGAAAACGATTAAAGTGCTTTTTGAACTCCTAGTTTGTCTAGTGACGCTATATGGGTGTGAATTATGGGCTAACAACACCCCTGTCTCAAAATGGAAGCAAATTGAGAAAATCCAAAAACGCTTGATCATGAGCAAGTTCAAAATAAAAAAGTTCGGTACCTTATGAGATAATGTTGAGTGAAATAGGAGCAACTCCCATCAAAGCAATTGCTATGGTGCGGCTCATAAGATATTTAAAAAGAATTGAGCAAATGGGAGTAGGTAGACAACCTTATGTTATCTTCAAGGAAGACATGAGTGAAAGAAAGAAAACACAGATGAAACAAAACTACACATGGATGCAAAAATAGAATATCTACCTCAATGCTTGTCCCACAAATAGCAAGGAGTTAAAGACTTTTGTTATGGAGAAGTTTCGTAAACTTGTATGGGGAAAAGAGTTTGGGTAGAAAGAAGAAGTACTACATCGAAGAATTCAACTCTACGTATGATCTCCAACAAAAATAATACATTGGGGCTAACATTCCGTGGAGGCCAAAGGTTCTTATTGCTCAATTAAGAACTAACTCGCATCTTCATCGGTGTGAAATAGGACGGTGGAAAAGGCCTAAAGAAGTTTGGGAAGAACGAGTGTGTACATTTTGCACATCTAGTGCAGTGGAATCAGAAAAAAACATTTCATTTTGGAATGTGATAGTGTTCAAAGACATCAGAGAAAGCTATGGAAATATGTTAGCATCGGTTTCTTGGCATCATCTTTTCAGCAATAGGATTGTTGAAAAGTTGGGCCAGCTCATCATCAATTTGAATAAGAAAAAAACTGAAATACAAAAGATAAAAAACAAAAAACTCATTGTCCCATAAACTACATTAAAATTTCATTTCATATATTTTTAAACATTAAAATTTCATTTCATATACTACATGACATCTCAACGAAATAAAAAAAATAAAATAAACACTCCACATGTAACATTGATTAAAAATATGCTGCTCCCATAACCATGGTGAGGGTAGAAACCCTTTGTCATACGGTAAACCAAACACTTCTCCCACGCAATAATAATGATGTCAGTGGTCACGTATTTCAAAGTCACTTGCAGGAATGCATATTTATGTGGGGTGCATTTGCTTTTAACTTACAGGCGATGTTTGTCAAGTGCCCACCTGTAATCCGCATGATTTTTTTTTTTTTTTCTAAGTGCAAAATACCATAAAGGCAGAGAAGTCATTGGATTTGAGTTGACATCTCTTCCTAAAATAATATTCAAATAAAAGAACAGACTAATAACGGGAAGGCACGTACCAATCCTGCAAATTCGAAGAATGGACAATCCGAGGGCATCTAGGTGAGATCTTTCATCGATCTCTCGGCAGACAGACTGTTCTTTTGCATTGTTTTTCTTGTTTTCACATATAGGAAGTCTCTCGGCCGTCCTCGTCGAAGTAATTGGAAGCAGCACAGCAGCAGCCATGGTTCAAATCACAGAATTGTATCCTACCCTGTTAAATTTTATTTGTTTAAATCAGATTCTGTATCTGCTCATTCTCATACAGTGTTCGTCTGAGTTTAGTCAGCTGTTTTTGTGAGTGAGCAGGAAACTAACTACAGAAATTTCATGGAGACCCTATTGGGGAATTAGCATTTTTCATATATATAACAGACAGACAACATAGCATAAATGCATACGAATGGGTAGGACATGGTGGTCTTTATATTGTGAAAGAATTCTCAGAGATTCGAGCCTGTAAATTCCTTGACTGGATGCCAATTGGCGAACATTACTTCAGTCGAGTGGTGATGCCCCTGTCTTTGGAAGAGGTATGTAGGGGATGGTTCTTTCTGTTTGTGTTTCCTCATACATTTTGTTACATGAAGCGATGGTTTCACAGCAATGGCGTCTGTTTTCAATATAAATATGTTAGTATTGACTACAATTGCAACCAGTTTGTTTTTATGTGCAAAGAGGCATCCATAAAATAGAACTAGATTCCAAATTTGCATATGGGTTTGGCATGAAATATGACATTTTGTTGTTTAATATTGTGGAAATCATCCACAGTATCAGATAGGACAGATGTACATGGTCATGAAGCTGCAGCAACAGAGCACGACAGGAGATGAAGGAATTGAGGTATTAGAGAACAGACCCTTTGAAGATGATGAATTTGGGAGGGGCCAATACACATATAAGGTCTATCGTCTACAAAGGTACTGCACTTTGAGATAGAATTAAGTTATATTTGATAGCAATTTTTAATCTTTCATATTCAGAGTCAAAAGACTGGTTAGAAGTAAAAAATGGGAAAAGGCTATCTTTTAAAAAAAAAAATTCCTTTTTTTGAACGGAAGTACAATGCTATACATTCATAAACAATATGGTTACATTACATACACATATGGCACTGAATTCCGAGAGTCGGCCTAACCATATCGTTTACAAACTCATACACATTGAGTTGCCATTTTCCTTTTCAAACAGAAACTCTGCATTTTTTTGACTGTTGTGGGGTCAATCTCCTGGGACGTCGGATATTCTCTGGTAGTTGAGAGAGGTTAACACCAAAAAGCTGGGAATCAAACCTGGGTGCCCAACCGGCAAGTTACCATTAGGTTAACCTATTGAATTTTTCAAAAACTCCATGTGAGGCACCTGCAACAAGATGATTCTCAGCATGATTGTTTGCTTGGAGTGTTATGATGGACAATATCGGCAACGGGGTCATTGATCACACCCTCACTTCAATTCATTTCATCTTGAAAGTTTCTTGATAAGATCTTTTACTGACTGTCCATTTGCGAACAATGACTCTTAGTTCATCGATCTCTTTTTCATTTTCTCCGATCTGCTTCTAAATGTTGGTGCTGGCATTGTCAAGCTGGAAACAAGTGTCTTTCAAGATTGATGATCCTTCTTGATTCTTGAACCTTGATCATTGCTTTTCTACCCGGGAATCAACACGTCGTGCTATACCTTCTCAAGAATCTCAACCACAGTCTTTAATTCATTGATGCCACAATCCTTTTGGTCTGGCCTTGCATGGAGGTCCTGTCACATTGTTTTGAAGTGCAACAAAAGGTCAAAATGAAGATTTACCACGGATATTTTGAATAAGAAGCACGAATTGCTTCACAAAATTTTTCATTTATCTCTTTGGAGACGGGTTAAAGTAACTGCTCTAATGTATTTCTAAAACTGGAACTGTTAATTCATTGATATTATAAAAAATGGCTGAGTTCCTGTAGCTGTCCTGCACAGCTACAGGTACAGGGTTCAAAAGAAGTTCTAGTTCTAAGTGGTATAGACTCAAAGACAGAAACACCCTCTTACATAGTGTAATTAGCAGAATTTTCAAAGTCCCCGCAGTTCCTTTTCCTACTACCTTGCTGCCATAAATTCTACAGAAGAAATACAAATTTTTTTGGCAGAAGCAAAACATACAGAATTATAAAACTAAAGAATGCCCATCTAACCCGTGGCTCCCAGTGTCGCTGCTCCTGTCGGCACTGTGTTGCTTCCATGCATATTGGATTCATTATGGAATGGGGTGGTGGGAGGGGGTGGCCCCCCCTTTTAAAACTCCTTGTAACCTTACTCCTACATTGGCTTGGGTATCAGCCAAGGAGTTCTGTCCCCTTAAAATATGGAATGCCGCCACCTTATCGAAGCGTGTAAGTCATAACTTGATTCCTGCTGAGCCAAGGCGCCAGATTGGAGTTTAAACAGTTGATTGATAACCAGACATGAATCCCCAATCACCTTAAGTTGCTTGATACTTAACTGCTCTAATGTTTAATCAAATACAAACTTTGTAAATTACATGTATATCTCTTAGTAAGATTATTTTCCATTCTATCGGCTGATAAATGGTCCTGTGACAGCTACCATCTTTACAAGCCCTTATATAGTTATTCTAAACCTGTTTAACTGATTTCATGGAGGCACACAGTTTACATTTTCAATTTGTTAAATTGTACTTACTCTTTTAATGCTAACTTGCAGGTTCTGGAGTACACTGTTATGCACCTAACTTGATAATTGCTAGCAAACTGACTGGAAAAGCAACTGTTATAACTGAAAAAGAAACTTGTAACTGAAATCTGAGCTGAAAATTGGAGAACTTACATCTGAAACTAAAACATGATTTTCTCTGGACTGAAATGCGAAAATTGAATTTCTAAACAGAAATATGAAAAATTTCCAGCCAAGGGAACCATGCAAAAAACATGAAAATAGATACAAAGTACATACAGTTACTTTTATTATTACAGACAATTACATGAAGTAAGTAACTTTCCTGAGGAGTTAGGGGTGCCAACTCAGGCCTAAGTCTCAAAGGCAGTATGGGTGCTGTACTTGGCAACGGAATTAGAATACTGTATCTCATAGGCTACCTATAAAACAATTCTCCAAAACCCTCCCGTAATCCTTAGCACTGGTTTGTTTAAATAGATTCTTATATCTCCCAAATTACACAAGAAAACAATAGCATAAGATAAGGACAATTGTAATAAAGGTCCTAGAGGGGACAAGCTAAGTTAAGAATGCTAAGTTAGAAAAAGACGGATAACAGTCCTAACTTAGATAAGATAAAGTAAGATACTATTTGGGAGAATATAAGGATGCCAACTCAGAGAAGATAAGGACATTATCTTAAGAGAAGATAAGAAATGGTATTTAAGTGTTACTAGTTGGTGCTGCTAAGGCTTATCAAAGCCATGGAAGATTATGCTTGAGCATGATTATTGGAAGCATCTTATGAGCTGGAATTACTGTGTTTTTCCTTAGATATCACAATGGTGCCCCCTCCTTGAATTGCTTTTCCCCAAAGCAACTATAGTGCTGGATGTAGTAGGATATCTGGTTCTTGTTACTATACTGTCTATATCAAGTGACGATGCCAGTTCTAACATTACAGTGATTGGCTGGATGTTGTAGGATGTGTAGTCCTTGTTCTAATAACTGCATCCCTTGACAACTTAAATCCAGCTTTATCTATGCACAAATGAATGATAGCGACAACGGTCTCTTCACTTTCATTTGACTGATTTGGATTGCATGCCCATCAATGACTATGCTTCTCCAAGCTTCTTTCTTGGGAGATTTCAGTATCATCTTAAGAGAATAAATTTCTTTCTACAGGGTTCCCAGCCCTCTTTACTTCTGCTATATCAGAACTCAGTGAATATGAGAATTGATCATAAGGTGTGTCTAACGCATGATTGAAGGCATTTTGTTATGAATACTTGGTTGTTCTCTGAAACTTGGTAGGTATCATCTTGCTGGCTGGAAGGAATAACTGCCTGGCAATTGCCTATACATGTGCAATTTCAAAACAATTTTCATTTCTGGAGCTAAGCATTCTCCAAGCTGAATGATCTTGTACCACAAGGACGTCCTCACATGTTGGATTATCTTTGCTATTTGTATATGAGTAATCCCAGTACTTGGTTGGATTGCCTTGAGGTTGTAAGTAGCCTCTCACTTCCACTAGAAAACTCTCCATAGCTGAAGCAACATCAATACGTTTTTGGAAGCAGAGGTATAGATGTTTGGAGTGATATTTGTTCTATTCTTTGGTCATTATTTTTAAAGACTTGATGGAAACCATAACTTTCTACCTTATAAGTTGCCTTATCTACATTAGATTTACAGATAGAATCATAAATTTGAGAATCATCAGTTTATGCATAACCTCATTGTTCTTAGAAGTTGGAAGTGATTGGCATTGTTATCTACCATTCTGGAGAATAGTGACTGCACATATGGTTTAATAGACTGGGACTCGAAGATCTGTACTGTTGCAGAGGATTCATAAATTCTTGAGCCAGGCAAATCTCATTCTGGTCATAGCTCAAAAGTGGCATTGAATTACATGCTGTCAACCCCTGCCCTAAATCATGTGACAGGATCCTCAACTTACGAAGGCCTTACTTTGACTGTTGCAGAAATAAATTTTGAAGGAGATATTTCCCTTGTTCAATCATGGTCATATCAAGAACAGAGCATCTACAGCACTGGGAAATAGAACGGATTAACTGTGCTCTTCCTTCAGTATAATATTTGATGATAAGGACGGTTGACCTGTCCATGAGAAGACCTAATAAAGGGGCCAACCTATGCATATGAAACCCGGGGACGACTCATGTTTATTTTAGTGATGAACGAGTATTTATATACCTGTTTGGGGGTGCTTTTTGGTGGCTGGTCCAGAACAAAGTTGGACATAATTCCTGAAGAAGACAAAGTCTATTTGGTGGGCTTTCTTATGGGTTGTACTGGGAGTTCTCTGGGCATCATTCTTTCTTGCAAATCAGCAGATTTATGAGACCTTGTAGCAGCATTTGTAATGGCTGAGCTGGAGCTGAGGTGCGATTTTAAATATGTAGAAGCAGAAGCAAGGCATGCTTTTTCTCAGGATGTTTTGATACATGGAGGATTCTTACAAATTTTTCATGTGTTGTTCTGGAATGTGCTTAACTTGGAATAAATCTGTCCTTATGCAACCTGAAAACAGTCCAGTTTTAGCTGTATGTATATGACAGCAATGCTATGGATTTGTTGGAGTTCAAAATTGAAGTGCCTTTGGGTCCTTTCCTGGCAACAAACCTTTCCAGGGATGTCACAAGCATCAAATCAGCATTTATGCTTGTTCCCAGATCTGGCAGACTTGAAGAAGGATGTTTTCAAAGCAAGGATAGGGGTGCCCAGCATTGAAAGCCCGTTGATATAGTCAAGGGTACGTGACTTATAAATACTTCACTTTGATTGTTTTTTACATTGGATACCAAGCCATGATGATAGGGTCACCCCACATCCTTTAATGCTGTTGTTGTTGTCTCTAGAAGGCTGGTTATCATTTTTCCTAATGTGGATGGCATCCTGGTTTTGGGGAGGTTATTTTAATTTTTAACTACCCTTGATCTATCCTTTCACTCATTCTAAAGAGATGTCACCATTCCATCACGGAGGCATCAAACATTTCTTACTTGGAGCTGATTTGAAGGGGCATCCCCTCAAATCATCACCTTGAGGAATCCAACGTCTCCTTTGGAAGATGAATTTGAAGGTTTGCTTGCATGGTTTGAAGATTTGGTTGAAGACACGACCTTCGGGAACCTTTGGATGCCAGATTTTGCATCTTGGAGCCACCTTCATCCATGATTTATGGAGATGTTCCACTCCTTTGGGGATTTTTCACTTTGGATATTGTCCATGTGGCTGAACCACCCTATCTTTTATGTATTTTAGACTTAATTGTTGAAGAGAAGTTTGTTTTACTTCTCCATAGGCGAGATTTGTGGATTTCACATGAGATAATAATATTTTATTTTAAAGGAATGTAAGCATCACTATATAAATTGAGATGCCCTTCCTCATTTGTACTTATGGGTAGATTGAGGGAGAAATCTCTTTGCCCTTTTGAAATTTTGTTGGAGACCTTTATCCTTCTTCTTTGTGCTATGACTGGCTAACTAGAGGACTCTCATTAAGGTGTTATTTGATGATGCTTCTCAATGAATGGATGTGCAATGGAATGAGTGGCTTGGTGTATGAATTGATGAGCAAGTGGTCTCTTCATTTCCTTGTGGTATTTTATCTTGAAGGGTTGTAAAAGTGGTGTTTTTCCCTAGTGGTGGTGGTGCACCCTTTTTTTCTTTCCTTGATAAATCCCTTCTCAAAGACATTGGAAGAATTTTGGTGGAGGATCTTCCCCTAACCTTCTTGAAACTTGTTGAGCAACCAGGGTGATTTATTAAGGTTTGTAGTGGACAACCCTAATTATCATTTTAGTTTCACTTGTAACTTCTGAACACAAGAGCCTAAGTTGATCACATATGCCCAATGAAAAGGCACTAGTTTCTGGTCCTTATATCAACCTTATCTCTCTAACTCTTTTAAAACTGTTCTACTAGATTTTTTTTTTTTAAATCTCCTTGGAACTCGTTGCCTTAAAATCCTAGCAATCCTACCCTAGGGAGGTCCTCCTTGAGCATAAGGAGAGCTGATTAAAAGTGTAGAAGAGGGTTGGTCAGGTGACAGTGGCCACCCTCTTAGTTTTACCAAGGCCACACTTGAGCTTTTGGACTTTATCTCAAGAAGTACAGGATTATGTAATTACAGGCATCAATATATTCACAATAGTAGTTTCTTTTGTAGGATTATGTAAGTTCCAATAACGACATCCTCTGATCTTCCTCATGGTGCTGAACATATTTAGAAAAGGATATATCTTCAGGAGATTCTTTACCATAAGTTTCCCGTAAGCCCAGCTATTCATCAATAAGGAGTTAAAAACTGACTACCTTTCTAAATAAGTCTTCTATTGCTTGGGTTTCTGTCTTGAGGCCAAGAAAGTGGCTCTGATACCAACGGTATGATCCTAACCCGATAACTACTAATAAACCATTTGGAAAAAGTTGCTATTATAATTGGAAAAGAGTTAAAAGTTAAAACCTGTCACTGAAATCTGAGCTGAAAATTTACATACAACTAAAACTAAAACATGATATTTTCTGGACCGAAAATGTAAAACTGAACTTCTAAACAGAAATTTGAAAATTGTCCACCAAGAGAACAATATTTAAAGACTAGGAAATAGACTTGGTACTCTCACTGGTATTATTTCAGACAAGTGCATGAGATAATTTAACTTTCCTATAGAGGTATGTGTGCCAACTCAGGCCTAAGTCTCGAAGGCAGTATGGACATTGCACTTGGCTAGGGGGTTAGTCATCTTCCATGTATTTGATCAGCCTTATCATCTCTAACTAGTGACACTTCAACCATTTATTTTCTTCTGTTAAGATAGTATTCTAATCTTCTCTAAATTAGCATCTTCTCCAAAATAATATCTTACTATATCTTTTGTAAATTAGGATTCTTATTTTATCTTTTTCTAAATTAATATTCTGATCTGACCTTATCTTAGTTCCTCTATGACTATCCTTAGAATTTGTATTTATATTTTTTTTCACAATAATGTGTAGATTTTGTATTTGAAAAAGCTGTGGCTGAACTGGATAGTGGTGTTGAATGTTATGCCTTGAAAATACATGCTTCATTGTGCATTTTCATGGGCTTTTCATCTCTCACCTAGCATAGTTACAAGTTGATGAAAGCATATGGCACAGGGAGATACAAGTTTGGCACGCTTGGAAAAGTTGAGGAAGGAATACCCTATTTTAAGGGATGTCTAGAACATATCTATGGTGAGTTGAGGTGTCAAATACAGCCTAGAACAAGAATGCCCTACACATGTGAGGTTAAGAGCACGAAGGGAGCAAATGCCCCGCCTTGGAGGAGGCTCGGGGCGTGACAAGTTACAAAGGAAAGAGTAGATAGAGGGATGCCTAGCTTGGAGCACTGCTTTGGTCAAAGGAGATCACTTGATGATGAAAAATCCACCTCAAAGGAGCATTGTGGTGAGTTGACCATGAATCAACCCCTTGCAAGAAGGAAATTTGGGAAGAAATGGATTTAAAAGCATGATAAAGCAACTTTGTGGGGCATTGCACATTATGCAAGGTGCATTCCACATATTTGGAGGCATGTTTGACCATTGAGACATTTGGGGCAAAGGCACTTGGTTCAAGCTATGTTCTACATATTTGAAGGAAAGTTCGTTGTATACAAAACCACCATGTGGCATGGTTGATATAGTCCAAGTCCCTAAACAAAGAACAAATGAATACTCAAATGAATTAGAATAATGACATGTGGTAAGTGGGCCTATTCAAAGGGAAAATGAGGTCTTGTTGACGCCCATGTTGCCTATGCAAATCGAGGGTTAAAATCTAGCTATAGTCGTTATCGGTTGGCATTTGGTTATAGGTGTAGCAACTTCCATAGAGATCAACACCAAGTTTCACTGTGATTAGAGTCCATATTAGATGCATATTCACTAACATTGGAGAAAATTGCTATATTTAACAATTTTCTTATTTTCTAAGAGCCAAAATTTTGAGGTTTGCATGTGAAAGTTGATCACATATTTTTGGTCCTTGTGAGTTCATGATGCCATTGAACTTTTTTCAGGATACATGTAAGCATTTTCATGATACTACTATTTTTAGTAGTTAGGGTTTCAGGGCTCTTATTTTGATTCCGAGCATATATTTGGATTCCTTGGAAAAAATGACTTTGATGAGATGAATTGATTGCCATGTAAGATGATGCTATTTTTAGGCATGTTATCATTAGCAACATTCTTGCAGTGTTCCACGGGGTTGCATCCCCCCACCCGGGGGTTGAGTTTCCTAGCTCCCTCGTGCTTCGGGGACTTGGGGATGACTGGGGGTCGTTTCATCACGCTCCCAAAAAGCAGGGTGCGCGCAGAAACTTGTAAGGGGGTGTTTCCTCAATTTTCTGGGTCAAATCCTCCAAATGGGGTCATTTCCGAGGCGAAAGGGGTCGTTTCCCTAGATAAAAAAATCGCAAGTTTTTAATGAAACAAAAAAGTCTGAATTTCTATGAATCGGGAAGGGTTTAAAGTTTAAAGTTTATTTGACTTGTTCATTTCACACTCTCGTCCTCTCGCTGAAGTTCTGAATGCTGCCCCCCATTGCCAAGAGAAAGACACATCCTCTCGCCACTGCTGTTGACTTACTGAACCTTTGTCAGCCAACCGCCATCGCTCGCCACTTGGTTGACCTTTTACCGACAACTTCCTCCTCTCGCTTAGTCCGAGTTGTCCATCGGACGATCACTCATTCTGACTCCTCTCGCTGAAGCGACTGAACTCCTCTCCCTGGCGGTTGAACTCCTCTCGTTGAAGCGGCTCACTCCTGAAGGTTGACTCCTCTTGCTGATTCCTGAACCGTTGCTAGCTGGTTGCACTCAGTCTATCGATGACCCGCCTCTGGAGTCTCAGCCCATCGACCCCATCTGGCATCCACAGGAATGTTGTACAATTTTTTTAAATTTTAATATTTAATATTTAATTTTTTAATTTTTTTTCATTACAATTTAAAATTTTCAAATAGTCGCATATGGTGATATGCATAAATGTCTGTAAATTTTCAAACAACATATGCATAAATGTCTGTCAATTTTCAAATGATAAATGTTTTATTAAAAATAAAATTTAATATTTATAATTTTATAATTTATTGTTTTAATTTTTTTAAAATCAATTCAAGAATCAAATTTATTATTTCAAAATTGAAAAGTTAAAAGTTAAAATCCTTGTTGCAACTTGCAACCTACAATTTACAACTATGAGTCAAAGTTATTCTAGGAATAGTGGGAACAATGACAACAACAACAGTGGTTGTGAGTCACATGATGCACAAGAAGAAATTGAAAGCAGTCACAGGGGGGGCAGGAAATCAAAATAGGCCTTTGCATGGTGTAGATTCTGAAGGCCCACCAAGAGATCTGACAAAATTTTCAAAGGGGACATTTAATCCTCTAAAACTACTTCTAATCCATGTAACCAAACTTCCGAAAAAAATCCAAAAGTTGGTGGTGGCTCACGTGATTGGGTTTGCAATATTTGTGGGCATC
The DNA here is from genome assembly GCA_034641835.2 of Pinus albicaulis. Taxonomy (NCBI): domain Eukaryota; kingdom Viridiplantae; phylum Streptophyta; class Pinopsida; order Pinales; family Pinaceae; genus Pinus; species Pinus albicaulis. The sequence goes on along the minus strand of CM076572.1, from coordinate 267,842,180 downwards.
ACTTTGTTGGTAGCTATACTAGGGTGAAGCAGCATATTTTGGCTGTTACAGGTAAAGGAGTCAATATGTGTCCCTCAAAGACCTTGAATCCAACTCAAAGAGAGCAACTTTGGAGGCTAGAAAGGGTAGCCAGTGGAAAAGGACTGTTTTCTAACAAAAATGTTGATCCATGCACAAATATGCCTCCATCAAAAAAGACAAAGGGTTCTACTGGTGCATCTTGTTCTTGTGCAATGGGTGATACTGTGTCTGGGATGTACAATATTCTAGATCGGGATGGCACAGATGATGCAATTGGCAAATTTCTTTTTGCCAATGAGATTCCCTTCCATGTTGTTCATTCTCCTTATTACAAGGAAATGGTCCAAGCAATTGCAAAAATAGGGCCTTCATATGTACCACCCGGAGAACATAAGCTAAGAACAACAATTTTAGATAGACAAGTGTCCAAAATTAATGTGCAAAAAGAGAGAATGAGAAAAACATGGTTGAGGTTTGGTTGCTCTATTGTTATGGATGGATGCACTGACATTCGAAAACGCCCACTAATCAACATCACATTGACATTTGTAGAAGGTCCATTCTTTCTTAAAGCTTTTGACTGTTCTGGAAAGCACAAGGATGCATCTTTCCGATTTGAGCTTCTTCGAGAAGCTATAGAGGATGTTGGGGCTGATAGTTGGTGCAGGTTGTGACAGATGCAACAACAGTTTGTAGATCAACTGGGTTATTAATTCAAAGCAGGTATCAACATATTTTTTGGACTCCTTGTTGTGTGCATGCACTAAAGGGCATTGGAAAAATTTAGTGGATATCAGACTTGGTGACAGCTGTTAGAGATGTGCAGATGTTTATTTGCAACCACCACACCTCCTTGGCCATGTACATGGCTCACACAAGGAAGGAATTCCTCAAGCCCATCGATACTAGATATGCTAGCTATTTTCTCTTATTGGAGAGGATGTTAGAGGTACAAGTGTGAAAATTCCTACTCCCGGAATCCTATTGCAACAAACTGATATTACTTCTGCTACTTGATAAATTATACAAGTTATTTACTGTGTTCTACGAGTAAATATTGAAGCAAATACACTGCAACCTTCACTAAATAAATTGCGGAAAATAAATGCAGAAACAAGATCCAAGCAAGAAAATTAAACACACATGACACCGTTATTTTTGGATTAAGTCCCTGGAAAAACCCAATATGGGAAAACCGGTGCAACAACTGAGGGTTTGTATTATTAAGCAATAGTTTTTCTAAATACAACTGGATGCCCAAATCTAGCTATCCACAAAGAATCTGACTGACAGAGAATCAGTGAGGATTACCTCACACTAATACTAGAGAGTCGACACTGACCAAAACCTGAACTGATGAGCCCCACACTACCTCTACGCAGCCTCTACATAGATCTGTGTCACTCTGGCTGGGGACTGCATCACTCCCTTCGATTGGTCTTTCTGCTGGCTGGATGCTGAGCTTCTACCCCTCCGGTCTCACACCCCGACACTTCAGCACTGGATTTGACTGATCCTTAGCAAAAATACGGATCCCTCCAGAGGTTTGACACTGCCCAGCGTAGCCCCTATGTTGCCTCTTCTGTGTCCTCTTCTCTGCCTTCTCTGTGATGTATTCCCGACTCAGGAAATATTTCCAACCAGAACTATCTCTGGCCCTCACTGCAAGAATCAACTCGATCACTCCTCCAGCTGCTTTGCGCTGCTCACTTGAGAAATCGATCTCTAGACTCTCTCCCGATGTGTCTTTCCAAATACCCATTGAAGTCCTTCATATAATCTTCTGGTTGGATAACCAACGACCCAGATTAAAACATAATCAACGACTTAGATCATATTGACTTGATCTCGGTCTTTTTCTAGAAGATTCACACCTAGTTCTATTAATATACTTCAATTATTTTAATTCCCTAAGTTTAGACTTAGGCTCCCATTAAAAATAATTAATTATTTTAATAAAACCCCATTCGGGTGGAATTTCCCAAAATGCTTTTTGGGTATTTTGGAATACATGTGTGTAAGCCTCCCTACAAAATATGAGACTTAGCACATCCGATGCTACCAAAAATCAACACTCCCTCTTAGCGAGGAATGTGCTCTGGTAATGCATCTTGCTGAAGCATTACACTGATTTTGTAACATCTCCCTCTGCGTTGCTGATGTCTGACACTGCTGCCCATCAACTACTGCACTGCTGCTGACCATGCATGCTACTATCAACTGCATCTACACTACAACTCTGTTGTTGCTGCAACAAAAAAACATCCAAAATACTGAACTAAGTGTTCAGCATGATGCATCCGATACTGAAGATCTGATTGCTTCTAGTCTCTGCACTACCCCTCTGAAGCTGTTGTGCTGCCACTGACTCTGCGTTGTGCCTTCCTGCACTACTGTCAACTCTGCTCTGCACTCCTCAAACTTTGGCGCTCTCTAGCTACTGCGCTGTCACTCTGACACTCCTCTACACCAACTGACACTGGTCCATCCTGCTACTTCTATTATGGGCTACCGTAGCAAAGTATTGGTCCGAGAGGTGGACTCCTCAAGGATCCTGCCCACTTGCAGCTCTCTTGAACTACAGTTCTAGATCACCCCAATTCTCCCCTGGAGATATGTGGGCAATCATGGCGAACTCCTCCTCCTCGATCTTTGCAGTTGCAACCTGCAGATCATGTTTCTCATCCTTGTTCTTCTTGAAAGGACACTGCGTAGTGTAGTGACCCATTTCACCACACTGGAAACACTTGATCTTTGAGACGTCATTTTTCTGCCTTTGCTGCTCCTGGTGCCCCTTAGATGCAAGGGTTGCATTCTCTTCCTCCTCCTTGGGCTTCGAACCACCGCTGCTGTTGCCATCAAGTTTTCACTTGATCATATCTCGCCTCATCTCTTCCTGCTGAAGAGCGGCCTACATTTGTTCCCAATCAGGGAACCTATCTTTGCCCAGGATGCTCTAGACAAAGACTTGCCATTCATTTGAGACTGTATTCAGGGCCAATCTTACCATCTTTGTTGTCTGAGGTGCTAATTCGTCAGCTGCCAACTGATCTCGGGTTTCCTGAAGCTTTGCAAGGAATGGATCAATGCATTCTCCCTTCCGCATCCTCATAGATCACATCTTCTCTTGCAAGAACATCTTCCATTGCTCGGAAGATCCTTGATACAATGTCACTAAGGCATCCCACATCTCCTTGGCAGTCCCTTTGCCAATGATGTGGCATACTACATGATCCCTCACTTCGTCGAGGATCAAACGCTTAGCCTTCGCCATATTCTTCTTGTAGGTTTTCAACGGATTTGCATCTACGGGGACAACTACCACATTCTCGATAAAGGCCTTGAGATCATGCTCATCTAATAGACAAGTGATCCTTGCCTTGCCAGATCACATACTTGGAGGCTCACTCCAACCGATCTTGATCTCTTAGCCCATTAGCTACCATCCCTGCCGACAAAAATTCGAATTGTTCCCTCTCTCCTCTGCGCAACTGCTAAGCTGGCCTACGCATTCCCTGCTGGAGTTAGTAGATCTTCTCCTACTGCTGCTCTACAACTGAGAAATATAATTCCTTGGCTCAGAATTCACTGAGGAATAAATTCCCTCAAAAAGTGTTAAATTTGGACAACTAGGTCCAAACTCCATCCTGTGATGCTCAGATGAAGATTCCAATATTTGTATTGGATTCCTCTTTCAGAGAGGTGTAAAATCGATCTAAAATTGATTTTAATTTGATGAGCAGAACATTTTGATTTATTTTGAATTTATTATTTATAATAAATTTAAGTGCAGGTCGGCCTTAAGGTTTTTACCCCCAGCAGATGTGTCACACACCTCTTATGATTGGTATGTATAGGGTCAACGTTGGAGCATTTTTCCACTCATCTCATCACACATCTCCTCCTCTTATACGAGCATGTGAGAAGCAGCTTCATCTCACACGTGGGAAAATAAGGTCGAAGTTTACTACAACAAGAAGGTCGAAGTTTACCGTAGCAAGAAGGACGAAATTCACTGCAGCCAGAAATCTGCGGTTAGGGTTTCTGGGGAAGTTTGACCAACGTTGACTTTGGTCAACGCATGGTCCGATTGGGCTGAATTTTGGAGAAGACTTCGATCTAAGGAGGCTGTACTCTTTGGCACATAAATCGAGGTCAAAGGTTGACCAGAAGTTGAGCTGCGTTGAATTTTAGTGCTGCTGCCCTGCGTTGACTTTTTTGGGTAGCGTTGACTTTTCTGAGGTTGACTTCTGAGTTGACCGTGTGACTGTTTTGAGGACTATTGTGACACATGCTGGGTTGGCTGATCGTGAAGTCTTTGTTGGTTGAAGCATCTTGTTGACCGCCGTAACGCACCGTCACCTTTATCTGTTTTTGACTTGTCTTCTAAAGGATCACTGGTATGTTCTATCTGCATTTTACTTGTAAATTCATGTGATTGCTGTTGATAAAAGTAAAGTTGCATCAAGAATAGAACATCTACATAAATTTACATGGTATCAGAGGTGAGGTGAAGACAAGCCCAAACTTATAGCAATCACAAAAAGAGAAAAATGGGTTCCACAAGTTATGGCTTCAAGGAGGATGACAAATTGACTCGAAGGGATGACTTCCATGCTTGGAAGATGATATTAGATCTCAAATTAGAAGACCATGATCTCATGGGTTATGTACTGGGTAAGATACAAGAACCTCCATCCACTGCTATTGCTGCTGCCAAAACCAAGTATAAGAAGGGGGAGATCAAAGCAAAGCTAATGATCAGGGAATCCATACATAAAAGTCTGGTTGCCTACATATCTGAGCTAGGCACATCGAAAGAGATTTATGATAAGATGATACAAATATTCAAAGTAAACAATGCAAACCAGGTGCTATTCTTCAAGAATCAATTGAAGAATCTGAAGAAAGGCAGGGATGAATCTGTCCAAACATACTTTCTAAAACTGACCGAGATCAGGAACAATTTGCTGGCTATTGGGGAGACAATAGCTAATCGTGAGATGGTACTCACCGCACTTGGAGGGCTCCCATATGAATGGCAAGTATTCAACACTACCATTCTCAATAATAATACAATTTCTAACTTTGACGAGCTACTGTCAAGATGCATGCAAGAAGAGACAAGAATGAAGGAATACGAAAATGACAGAAACGCTGCCTACGCTACTCATTCTAGAAAGAAGAACTCTGGTGGTCCAAAGAACAAAGCAAGAGCAGGGGCCCAAGGAAAGAAGCGCAAGTGTTTCACTTGTCATAGGCCAGGTCATCATGCTAGAGAATGTCCTTTCAAGAAGGATTCTCCCGGTAGTGATGACAACAACAACAACCGGAGGAATGGAAATCAAAGAAACAACAGGTCCAAAGGAAAGAGGAAAGCCCTCTAGGCGGAAACAATCAACCTTTCAAAGGTCTAGAAACTACGAGGTATGAGGAGTCAAATGTTGTTGATAAAGAAATGAATACATTCTTGTATACGCATTATGGTGCATCCACTGCCGAGCACTATGGATATGCAGGTAATCTAGTGGTACCTCGAACACATCAGGTTCAAGGAAGCACTTTCTGATATGGTTGATAAGGATACTAATATGAAAATTATCCTTGGAGATAATACCACATATCTCATGAAAGGGACAAGGACTGTGACCCTCCACTTGTCTCAAGGTCAAGTCCTCCACTTACAGGATGTACTCTATGTACCTAATTTGAAGAAGAACCTATGTCTATATCGGCCATGGAAGACAAAGGTTTCAATGTGGAACTCATTGATGGGAAGGTGCGCACCTGGAAGAAGAGCTTCAAGGAAGATATCACGATTGGGTTTAGAGTTGATAGACTCTACCAGGTTGGAGGAATTCCACTGGGAGCGATGACGTGTGATACTATTTGACAGACTGAACTATGGCACCGAAAGTTTGGATACCTTCAATACAAGGCCCTTATCGAAGTAAGGAAGGTGCTAATAGGGATGCCCGAGTTATAAAATAATCATGAAGGTGTATGTCAGGGTTGTGTCGAAGGAAAGCATACAAGGGGTCCTTTCCCCTCAAGTGTCACAAAGACATCTGATATTTTGCAACTGGTCCATTCTAATATATCTAGTATGCTACCTGTGACATCCCTGGGAGGATGTTCTTACTATATGGCATTCATTGATGACTTCTCCCGCAAAACCTGGATATACTTCTTGAAGAAGAAGGATGAGGCTTTCATGTGGTTCTGTACCTTCAAAGCCTTGGTGGAAAATATGACAGGGAAGAAGATCAAGATTTTGAGGATCGACAATTGCACTGAATATGAGTCAAATGAGTTCAAGGACCTTTGCAGAGAAGCTGGCATTAAGAGGGAGACCACTACTGCCTATACTCTTGAGCAGAATGGCGTTGCTGAACGAAAGAACAGGACCATTGTGGAAGCTGCCCGTGCCATGCTATGTGACTAGGGTCTACCGAAGTTTCTGTGGGGAGAAGCTGCAAATATTGTTGTATACATTCAAAACCGATGCCCTCATTCCGCTCTGGACTCTAAAACTCCCGAAGAGGTTTTCACTGGTAAGAAACCTGACGTCTCACATTTTAGAGTTTTTGGATGTTCTGTTTATTTCCATGTGCCAAAATAAAAGAGAAGTAAGCTGGATGCTTCTGGGAAGAAAGGAATATTTGTGGGCTACAGCGAAACTTCTAAGGCCTATAGAGTCTATGTACCCGGTCAAAGGGAAGTAGAGATATGCCATGATGTCACTTTTGACGAAGATGCTTCCTTGAAGAAAGTAGTAGATCTTCTGAGATCTGAGGAAAATCATGAAGCAGGGCCTGGAAATCAAGAAGAACCGCAGGATGAGACAATGCCTGATGCTGAAGGACCATTGGACCCAATCGATCCATCTCCTTCACTGAGAAAGAGACCATCATGGCTCAGGGACACTCTCGAAGATGCTGAGGGACATGCTGCCCCGAGGGGGACGTTCCGAGAAAGCAAGAAGCCGTGTAGATACCAAGGGTATCTGGCTGCCATGAGTACTATTGTACAATCTGAACCTGGATCTTTTGAGGAAGTCGTAAAGCATCAAGTTTGGAAGGATGCTATGCACGAAGAATATGAGTCCATAATGGAGAATGATGTCTGGGATGTGGTTCCAAGACCGAAGGACAAATCAGTTGTCACCGCGAAATGGCTCTACAAGATCAAGCATGGATCTGATGGAAGTGCTGAAAAATTCAAGGCAAGATTCGTTGCCCGTGGCTTCTCTCAAAAGGAAGGAATAGACTATGATGACATATTTGCACCTGTGGCACGATATACCACCATTCGATCAATCAGAGCCCTTGCTGCTACGCAAGGATGGAGTCTTCATCAGATGGATGTCAAGACTGCTTTTTTGCATGGTGCAATAAAGGAAGAGGTGTATGTAGAACAACCTCTTGGGTTTGGAGTCCAGGATCGGGACACCCATGTCTGTAGGTTGAAGAAAGCCCTCTATGGGTTGAAGCAAGCACCTAGAGCTTGGTACGAGAGGATAGATAGCTACTTGATGAAGTTGGGCTTCACTCGAAGTAATGCTGATTTGAACCTCTTCAAGGTTGTCCAGGGGAAGCTTCTCATTCTGGTGCTATATGTGGACGACCTCTTCCTGACAGGTGCTGACCCTCTCATTCATCAATGCAAGAGGGAGCTCGCTGCTGAGTTCGAGATGAATGACCTAGGACTAATGCACTATTTCCTAGGCCTGGAGGTCTGGCAGAGACCTGGCGAGATTTTCCTTTCTCAGGGAAAACATATTGTGAAGCTTTTGGAAAGATCTGGAATGGTGGACTGTAAGTTCGTGTCGACATCGATGGAACTCAACTTTAAGAAGTTGAGTGGCAGTGCTGCTGGGCCTGTATTGGCAAATCCTACTAAGTATCGTCAACTCGTAGGGGCCTTGATGTTCTTAGTGAACACTCGTTCGGATATATGTTTTGCAATGAACACCTTGAGTCAACAGATGGTTGAGCCTCATCACTTTCACTGGGTTGGTGCCAAGAATCTTCTGAGATATCTTTGGGGCACAATAAACCATGGGCTGAGATACACTGTCGGGAGCGTGACACTCCTTGGTTATACTGATGCCGATTGGGCTGGCAGTGTGGTGGGTCGTAAGAGCACATCAGGATGCTGCTTCAACCTTGGTTCTACTTCGATCTCATGGATGAGCAGGAAGCAGAAGTTGGTGGCTTTGAGCAACGCAGAGGCCGAATACATTGCAGCAAGTATGGCCTGTTGTGAAGTAGTCTGGTTGCGAAAGCTCTTCAGTGAGCTGTTCAAGCATGTGCTAGATACCACGATGATACTCTGTGATAATCAGAGTGAGATTCGCTTGACCGAGAATCCTGTGTTCCACGACTGATCATAGCATATTGATATCAGGTACCATTTCATTCGGGATATGGTACAGCGAGGCGCCGTAAGGCTCGATCATATAGGAATTGATGAGCAGGTCGCAGATATTCTCACTAAGCCCCTGAGGAAGGTCAAGTTCCTAACCTTCCGTGAGAGACTTTGTATCGTGGAACGACCCTATGATGTGGGTCCTGTTGGACGATGAGCTCAAGGAGCTCTGGGGGGCTTTGGGGACAGCTTCTCGGAGCTATGAGCAACCACAAGGCTAGGCTTGACAAACCTTGTTGGTGTGCTTGGACCCCACCGTTGTGATTATTGAGTTGGTTCATCTCTCATTATCTATGCCCTGTATGCATCCTACCCATTGAGTTCAGGGCTCATGGGAAGTACCTCTCATTTGGCCAATGAGGTGGGAAAAGCTAGAGACTAGTAGCAAAGACTGATGGACACATCAGAGATTGCCGTACTCTTTATCTAGGATGGCATGGTCCAACCACTTGATCTGGGATCAAGTCTAGTGAGGTCTCGGACCTCCACTTGACTTCGGGTCAGATGAACCAACTTTGGGTTGGTTGGAGACTCTTTGTGAGTCCGATAGAGGTTTTGACCTCTGGGCTGAATCTGTCAGCCGGGAATGATGTCTTTGTGACTGACCCACTTCTGTTATGAAATAAAGAGGCCAACAAAGCAAGTTACGGCGGGATGACGCACGATGTTTGATTGCACTAGTGGATGGAGTTCTCCCTAGTGGAGACGGAGTGTTAAATTTGGACAACTAGGTCCAAACTCCATCTTGTGATGCTTAGATGAAGATTCCAATATTTGTATTGGATTCCTCTTTCAGAGAGGTGTAAAATCGATCTAAAATTGATTTTAATCTGATGAGCAGAACATTTATTTTGAATTTATTATTTATAATAAATTTAAGTGCAAGTCGGCCTTAAGGTTTTTGCCCCTAGCAGATGTGTCACACACCTCTCATGATTGGTATTTATAGGGTCAACATTGGAGCATTTTTCCACTCATCTCATCACACATCTCCTCCTCTTATACGAGCACCTGAGAAGCAGCTTCATCTCACATGTGGGAAAAAAAGGTCGAAGTTTACTGCAGCAAGAAGGTCGAAGTTTACCGCAACAAGAAGGACGAAATTCACTGCAGCCAGAAATCTGCGGTTAGGGTTTTTGGGGAAGTTTGACCATCATTGACTTTGGTCAATGTGTGGTCCGATTGGGTTGAATTTTGGAGGAGACTTCGATCTAAGGAGGCCGTACTCTTTGGCATAGAAATCGAGGTCAAAGGTTGACCAGAAGTTGAGCTACGTTGACTTTTAGTGCTGTTGCCCTGCATTGACTTTTCTGGGCAACGTTGACTTTTCTGAGGTTGACTTCTGAGTTGACCGTGTGACTTTTTTGAGGACTATTGTGACACATGCTGGGTTGGCTGACCGTGAAGTCATTGTTGGTTGAAGCAACCTGTTGACCGCTGTAATGCACCATCACCTTTATCTGTTTCTGACTTGTCTTTTAAAGGATCACTGGTATGTTCTATCTGCATTTTGCTTGTAAATTCATGTGATTGCTCTTGATAAAAGTAAAGTTGCATCAAGCATAGAACATCTACAAAATCTTACAAAAAGTGTCTTCTTCCTTCTTCTGATGCTTTTCTAACCCAGCAAATGCTGTAGAAAAACTGCATCCCACAGAAAACTGCTCTGCACTGAAGCTACTGTTGCACTGCTCCCTTTGTCCTTGACAAATCATGAACTGGAAAGTCATACCTCTCTGTTGACTCACTCAAAGAGAGACTTCCTTACAAATCTTTCCCTTTCTGGCCTGGACTCTGCAATCCCTTAAGGATTCAATCTACTACCTACGCAACTATTCGATCTCCCTCTTTCTCTTCAACGCCGAGTACTTCCGGTCTGCTCTCTTTGCTTCACTTGCACTACTCTGATACCATGTGAAAATTCCTACTCCCGGAATCCTATTGCAGCACATTGATATTACTTCTCCTACTTGATAAATTATACAAGTTATTTACTGTGTTCTACAAGTAAATACTGAAGAAAATACACTGGAATCTTCACTAAATAAACTGCGGAAACAAGATCTGAGAAAGAAAATTAAACACACATGACACCGTTATTTTTGGACTAAGTCCCCGGAAAAACCCAATAAGGGAAAACCGATGCAGCAACTGAGGGTTTATATTATTACACAGTAGTTTTTCTGCATACAACTGGATGCCCAAATTTAGCTATCCACAGAGAATCTGTTAGGATATTCTGACACATAGGAAATAGTTAAGTATAACTTGGTCTAGTGTAGAGTTAGGTAAAGTGTGTTTCTTTACTATGTACATTTGTAACTTATAATCCGACGGTCATGATTTGTAGTGATTCGACGGTTCACTCTCTCCTCGGTATTAACGACACTTGATTTGTGGATTAACACTCGATTGGTCCATGATCTCTATTTAAAGAGCATGGAGGGTCATTTGTCTGATAACCGTTTATGAGAGAAACATATGTATACTTTCTTTTATATTAATAAATTGTCTGAAGTGGCCGCGTTGGCTCAGGTTGTGGACTGTTTCCCTCTTCGAGGGTTTTAACCACGTGATATACTGGTGTACTGATTTGTGATATGTTTGTGAGTGGCGACCTTTTGTTTTTGATCTAAGGAACTTACTGTTAAAATTGGACAACTAGGTCCAAACTCCATGTTGTGATGCTCAGATGAAGATACCGATATTTTTATTGGGTTCCTCTTTCGAAGAGGTGTAAGATCGATATAAAGATGATCTTAATCCGATGAGCAGAACGTTTATTTTGAATTTATTATTTATAATAAATTATATGAGCTGGTCGGCCTTAAGGTTTTACACCCCCAGCAGATGTGTCACACACCTCAATGATGGATATAAATACAGTCAACGTTGGAGAGCTTTTCACTCATCTCATCACACATCTTCTCCTCTGATTATCTACAAGCATTTGAGAAGCAGTTTCATCTCCCACATGAGAAGAAGGACGAAATCTACTGTAGCTAAAGGACGAAATTTACCGCAGCAAATTTTCTGCAGTTAGGGTTTCTGGGCAAGTTTGACCAGCGTTGACTTTGGTCAACGCATGGTCCGTTTGAGCTGAAATTTTGTGGAAAGTTCGATTTTTGTAGGCCGTACTCATTGGCACAAAAATCGAGGTCAAAAATTTGACCGAAGTTGGAGCTGCGTTGACTTTCTTGTTGCTGCCCATGCGTTGACTTTTTTTGGATTGCATTGACTTTTCTGGGGTTGACTTTGAGTTGACTGGGTGACTGATTTGAGGATTGTTGTGACACATTCTGGGTTGGCTGACCAAGAAGACTTTGCCGGTTGAAGCATCCTGCTGACTGCCGTAACGCACCAACACATTCCTCTATTTCTGGTTTGTCTTCTATAGATCCACTGGTATGTTCTATCAACGTTTTACTTAACTGTTTGTGTGATTGCTATAATAAAAGTAAAGTTGCATCAAGCATAGAACATCTTCAAAAATTGACACTTACCCTGTAAATTCCTACATGGTATCAGAGTTATTTTGAGGGCCGCATCCGTTGTTGATCCAAATCCGACGCCGGTTTGACTGCATGCAACTGCCGTTTTCTAGATATACTATTTCTGAACTTTTTTGGGCTTGGAGAACTGCTTTGTTGTGTCTGGAGCGTCTGTTACAGTGAGGAACCCTTTTCGTTTCATGCGAAAAGGTTTTCGGTTGCCCAAGTTATGTCATTTTAGATCTGGAGGTATAAAGTATTTGTTTTGCAGTTATATTTAGTAATCATTTTGTTTATTTCGGTTCCCTCTGTTTATTTCGGTTTATATTTTTTCTATTGCCGGATCTATACCATCTTCTCTGTGTATGCTCTTTGCTTTGTGCTGTGTGCAATTTTGGCAAATCAGAATCAGGAAGACGAGATTTTTTTTGCTACGTATGCTCTTTCCTCACGTTTTTGTGCGATCTCGGGAAATCAGAAATAGTGAAAAAATAGATAGTTTCCAGTAAGGCTATCCGAATTCTAACATTTTGCCGTAAGGTTTTGTATTTTTTTGTGCTCAGATTTTGTGTTTTTTTGGCAGGAAAAAGCACGCACATCGAAGAAAAAAAAACCCTTACTCCTTTCAAACAATTACAGATCCTTTTACTATCTCACTTGGTGTAAAGTTAGTTTATGAGAATAGAGGTCTTGGGTTCAAGTCTCTTTCTCAAGCTTTTTTTTCTAAAAAGCTTTTTGTTAAAGGGGCGGATTTTTTTTTTAAAGTAGAACTTCATCTTCACATTTCAACCGTTCTCGTAACTATTCGGCATCTACAACACAATTTTTTCAAAAAGGTATAACTTCTTCATCTAGAAGCCGTTTTTCCAGCCGTTTTTTTTTTAATCGGCCTAATCTTTTGAGATCTTTCCATTGGAGCAGTTAGTTTCAACTCTTTTCAGCTTCAGTTAAAAAAAAAAATGGAAAGTGCATGCCCGATTATTCTTAACAGCACCAATTATTTCCAATGGCTACCTCACATGGTAGATTTACTTAGAAGTAAAGGGCTTTATAGAATAGCCACATGACAAGAAACTAAACCTACCGATGGAGATAAAGTCGCGAAATGGGAAAATAAACAAGATCAAGCACAAGGGTTGATAGGAATGTCCATTGCTCAAGATCTTCGATTTCATATCCTTGAAATTGACACCCCAGATGAAGCCCTGAAAAAGCTAAATACTGTTTTTGGCATTCAAAATGAAATCAGGGCCCACCAGCTTGAAAATGAGTTGCTTACTTTGGACCCCAATAATTTCTCTTCTATTGAAGATTTTTTGTCCAAATTCAAGACCCTTAGACTTCTTTTAAGGTCAAAAAGGAAGATGGTAGCCTCATCTATTCCATTCTTCCTAAGCTTGGGCCTGCATACTCTGTATTTGTTTCCACCTTCCATTCCACTAGAGAAGCCATCATTTCTCAAGGAATCGCCTACAAGAACCCCTCTTTTGATGCCTTTTGCGATTCTTTGATAAGAGAACAAGAAAAACTCTTACACCTTGGTCTTATCACTTTTAGAAATGCTTCTAAGAAAGCCTTAGCAACCCAACAACAACCATATCAAAAGAATCCCAAGAAGCAGTATCCTAAAAAGTATGGTTCTAAACCAAACAAGGGTCCTAAGCAATTTCAGCTGCAAACTGAAAAAGCAATTCACCAAACTGATAAGGCAACTAAAAACAAAGGGAAGAAAACAGATAGGCATTGCAACTTTTGTAATCGTGATGGCCACGTAGAGTCCAAATGTTTTAAGAAGGTGGAAGCCTTGGAAGCAGTAATGAAGAAGCACCACATCAATTTAGAGACCTCTTCAACTTCATCTTCAGGAATGGCACTTTCTACTTGTGGTTGTCAAGCATCTAGTTATGCATTAAATGTATCTTCTTCTTCTCATTCTCATGAGTGGCTCATTGATTCTGGAGCTTCTTACCACATGGCCAAAAATAAAGCCATGTTTTCTTCTTTAAATGATTGTAACACCAAACATATTTATGTTGGTGATGATAGATCTCTTAGTGTTGTAGGATATGGAACCATTCATCTAGATAATGGTCAGTTTAATGATGTACTATGTGTTCCTACCTTGTCATGCAACCTTCTATTTGTTTATCAGATAACTCATTCAGGTGAAGGGAAAATAGTAGAATTCTCACCTCATGATGTTGTAGTCAAGGACCTCAAAGATCCTAGACATATTCTAGCTACTGGAATTGCTGATGATTCCACAAGGTTGTATAAGTTTGACAACTTTGGGTCACCATGTCTTCCCTCCGTTTTTGTTGCTCATAATGATGAAGTGAGCAAACTATGGCATGAGTGATTTGGTCACTTAAACTATCGCTCTCTTCAAACTCTATGTAAATAAAATATGGTGACAGGTCTTCCTATGGTATCTTGCCGAGATGGTGTTTGCTCCGGATGTGTATTCGGAAAACATCATCGGGATAGTTTTGACAAACGTGCCTCTTGGCACGCTTCAGCCCCTTTGCAACTTGTGCACAGTGATTTATGTGGTCCACTTCTTGTTGTTTCTTTCTCTGGTTGCCAGTACTTCTTAACTTTCATTGATGATTTTTCTAGATGCACTTGGGTATACTTCTTAAAACTCAAGAGTGAAGTTTTTAATGTGTTCTTAGCCTTTAAGGCCTTTGTTGAGAAACAATCTGAACATCAAATTATTAAGTTAAGATCAGACAATGGAGGAGAATATGTTAACAACAAATTTATCAACTTTTGCACTGAGCATGGCATTCAATTGCAACATACTGTTCCATATACTCCACAACAAAATGGTGTAGCTGAAACGAAGAATCACACCTTAAAAGAAATGGCTAATTGTACGCTTCAATCTAAAGGACTTAGTCTCAATTTTTGGGCAGAAGCAATTAACTGTGCAAATTACATAGTAAATTGCACTCTTGCTAAGGTTTTAAGGAATGTAACTCCAGAAGAAGCCTAAAGCTCAATCAAACTAGATGTAAGTCACTTTCGTGTTTTTGGAAGTGATGCTTGGGCCCATATTCCAGATGCGTAACATAAAGCCTTAGAACCTAAGAGTGAAAAATGCATTTTTGTTGGATATTCTAAAGATGTCAAAGGATATAGACTTCTTCAACCAAATTCCAAAAATATAATCATTAGAAGAGATGTGAAATTCGATGAAAATATATCTGCCTGCGAGCCTAGTTCGGCAGGTGTGCCACCTTTGGCCTGTGAGCCTGATTCGGTGGGTGTGCCACCTTTGGTCTGTGAGCCTAATTCAACATATGTGTCACCTCTCTCTATCTCTTCTATTTTTGATAGCATTCCTTCTAGTTCAGATGATGATAGTGATGATGACAATCCTCCTCCACCTCTTGAAGACATTCCTTTCGCTCCACAGCTTCCAAGATGGGTCCACTCTACTCGGGATGCAGTAGGTTCTCTTGCAGGTGACCCTGCAGATCGACGACGTACACGTTCTCAGTTCAAAAGAACCTCTTTCTTATTGGCTCAAGTTTCAAAAAATCCTGATTCAGACACCTTTGAAGAAGCTTCCGGTCATCTAGATTGGGATGAAGCTATGAATGAAGAATATCGTTCCTTATTGGCAAATAATACTTAGGATTTTGTTCCTCTTTTAAAAGGAAGAAAACTTGTCAGATGCAAATGGGTTTACAAAACAAAGTTTGGACCAGATGGAAAAGTGGATAGACATAAAGCTCATCTTGTTGCTAAAGGATTTTCACAAGTTGAAGGCATTGACTATAATGAAACCTTCTCCCCTGTTGCCAAAATGAATTCTATCCGCCTTGTTCTTTCCCTTGCTGCCTCCTTTAAATGGGAATTCCATCAGATGGATGTTAAATATGCCTTTTTACATGGAGATTTGCATGAACAAATCTACATGGAACAACCCCCTGGCTTTATCCAAAACGACTCTAGCCTTGTTTGTTGCCTTAGGAAGTCTCTCTATGGTCTCAAACAAGCTCCTCGGGCTTGGTATCCCAAAATGGATAGATTTCTATTAGATAATGGCTTTTCTAGGTGTCATTCTGATAACACTGTCTACACTAAGAAAGTGGGTATGTCCTTCACCATCCTTGTTCTTTATGTTGATGATCTTATCCTTACTGGTAGTGATCCCAACCATATAAACCATGTGAAGTCTAGCCTCAAAAAGAAGTTTGAAATGACAGACTTAGGACACTTGCATTATTTCCTTGGTCTTCAAGTCTTGCAATCCAAAGAAGGCATTACCCTTTCTCAGTCCAAGTATGCCTATGATATTCTATGCCACTTTCACATGGAAGACTGTAATCCAACCCCTTCTCCCTTTTAGTCTGGATTCAAGCTTTTAGTCTTGTACTACCCATGAAGTTGATACTACCTTATACCGTCAACTTGTTGGTAAACTTCTGTATCTAACCCATACCCATCCTGACCTTTCTTTTGCTGTTGGTCTTGTTGCTCGGTTTATGTACCAACCTCATGAAAGTCACTGGAAAGCAGCTAAAAGAATACTTATATATATTCGAGGTATAGTTCAGTTCGGGATTCATTATAGTGCAGGAGCATCTCCATTGTTGATTGGTTTCACTGATTCTGATTGGGCTAGTGACCGTGATGATTGAAAGTCTACTGCAGGATATGTATTCACTCTTGGTTCAGGACCTATTACATGGTCTTGTAAGAAACAAAGTGCCATCTCTCTTTCTTCAGCAGAAGCAGAGTATCGTGGTGCAGTTGAAGCCAACAAGGAAGCCATCTGGCTTCGTCAGATCCTGTCTGAATTTTGTCTTCATCAGCAACATCCAACTACACTTTGGTGTGATAATTAGAGTGCCATTCAGCTATGTAAAGATCCAGTTCAACATCAGCATATGAAACACATTAAACTCCACATACACTTCATTAGAAAGTTCATTCATGATCGTGTTCTTGAAGTGCAGTATTGTCCAACCAATGATCAAGTAGCTGATATCTTTACAAAGGCTCTCATAGAAGTGAAGTTTACCGAACTTCGATCCATGCTTGGAGTTTAGGAAAGTTATCATTAAGGGGGGATAGGCTCTAATTCCTCCTTTCTTCTCCTATTGTGTCACCCTTGTAAATCCTTCAATCCTATCCCAAGTTGTTCATAAGGAGGGATGTTAGGATATTTCAACACATAGGAAATAGGCTCCTTTTGTGTCGCCTTTGTAAATCCTTCAATCCTATCCCAAGTTGTTCTTAAGGGGGGATGTTAGGATATTCCGACACATAGGAAATAGTTAAGTATAACTTGGTCTAGTGTAGAGTTAGGTAAAGTGTGTTTCTTTACTATGTACATTTGTAACTTATAATCCGACGGTTCACTCTCTCCTAGGTATTAACAACACTTGATCTGTGGCTTAACACCCGATTGGTCCATGATCTCTATTTAAAGAGCATGGAGGGTCATTTGTTCGGTAACCGTTTATGAGAGAAACATATGTAAACTTTCTTTTTATATTAATAAATTGCTTGATGTGGCCACATTGGCTCAAAAGATGGACTATTTCTCTCTTCGAGGGTTTTAACCACGTGATATACTGGTGTATTGATTTGTGATCTGTTTGTGAGCGGTGACCTTTGGTTTTTGATGTAAGGAACTTGAGAATCAGTGAGGATTACCTAACACTAACACTGGAGATCTGACACTGACAAAACCCCGAACTGATGAGCCCCACGCTGCCTCTGCGCTGATCTGTGTCACTTTGGCTAGGGATTGTGTCATTCTCTTCGGCTGGTCTTTTTGTTGGTTGGATGCTGATCTTCTGCCCCTACGGTCTCACACCCCGACATTCGGCACTGGATTTGACTGATCCTCAGCAAAATTATGGATCCCTTCAGAGGCTCAGCGCTGCCTCTGCGTGGCTCTGTGCTGCCCAGCATAGCCCCTATGTTGCCACTTTTGCGTCCTTTTCTCTGCGTTCTCTGCGATGTATTCTCGGCTCAGGAAAGATTTCCAATCGGAACTATCTCTGCCCCTCAATGGAAGAATCAACTCGATCAATCCTCTGGCTGCTCTGCGCTGCTCACTTGAGGAATCGATCTCTAGACTCTCTCCTGATGTGTCGTTCCAAATGCCCATCGAAGTCCTCCTTATAATCTTTTCGTTGGATAACCAACGAACCAGATTAAAACATAATCTACGACTTAGATCATATTGACTCGATCTCGGTCTTTTTCTAGAAGATTCACAACCAGTTCTATTAATATATTTAATTATTTTAATTCCCTGAGTTTAGACTTAGGCTCCCATTAAAAGTAATTAATTATTTTAATAAAACCCCATTCGGGTGGAATTTCCCAGAACGCTTTCTAGGTATTCTGGAATACATGTGTCTAAGTCTCCTTGCACAATTTGAGACTTGGAGCACATCTGATGCTACCAGAAATTAACAACAAGCACCACTGCAATCCTTGGTTGTGAGTCCAGAGTGTGGAAGGTGGTCAGAATCAAAGACAAACTCGGGGAAGAAGATTAGGCTTCAGGTGTTGGACAATGATTGGTGGGAAGATTGTTCTTATTCGGTGTCATTTTTGGGCCCTATTGTGGAGGTCATTTGTTACACTGATTCAGATGCTCCTATTCTTGGAGAAATCTATGAGACCTTTGATAGCATGTTGGGTTGTGTGAAGGCAACCATTCAGGAGAGGGAGCCCTCATTAGAGTTCTATACATCCCAGATTCGACCCATCATTCAATGTAGGTGGGATTGCATGAACACACCTTTGCACATGGCAACATATGCATTAAACCCAAAATGGTATGTTGAAAGGCCTGGGAAAGTGCCTCCTATTGATGATCCTGAGGTAAAGAATGGCTTCCTAGATGTAATTGCAAAGATGTACAATGAGGAGGAGGGGGCAAAATTTCAAAGACGGTTTGTTCAGTTTGCATCTCTTAGTGGCCCCTTCAACACACATGGTGCTCGGGTAGATCGCATAGATCTAATCTAGGATGACCCGATTGGTTGGTGGAGGATGAATGGAGATGGTGCTCCAGAGCTCAAACATCTAGCTATGCATTTGTTGTATCATATTGCTAGTTTCTCTACAATAGAGAAGAATTTGTCCACATATAGCTTCATCCACTCTATCAAGAGGAACAAGCTTACCTCTAAACGAGCCAAGAAGTTAGTTGTTGTGCACAGTGCCCTACATCTTGATCATAGGAAGACACCTGAGTATTTGAAGGGACCAACAACACGATGGGATGTTGATCTATAGGATGATGCACAGGTAGATATGGAGGAGAGACTTGATGAGACACAAGTGGGGTTGGTTGGTGTGCCACTTAGCATGTTTGAGAATGCAAGTGATTCTGTTTCAGATGGTGACATGGTTGATCTTGATATATTCATGCAGCAACTGGATGCAGAGACTAGCGGGGCATTACCTTAAGCAATTATGCTCATTTATGATTTATCATTTGATGTGTTCTTATGTTACTAACTTATTTGCTTTTCTGTTTCAGACTTTAATTTATTTTGAATATTGATATATGATATATTAGACTTGAGTCTCGACTCTATAAATATTTGACTCTTGATGTATCAGACTTGACTTTTATTTCAATATTCAATATTCATACTTTTATTTCAATATTCAATATTCATAGTTGGAGCTTCAATATGGTTTAAACTTTAAAACTTTAAACATTTATTTTCTTTGTACATTGTTAGTAGTTACACTGTACAGTTGCAAACTTACATGTATGATGTATGATTATATGATATCATGCTTTTCGTTTTAAATTTGTTTTAGCTATATGATTCATCAATTTATCATTTATCCTTCATGATGTAATTGTTATATATTATATAATGATAAAGACAGTTACATTATACATATTAAAATTTCATTGATATATCATATTTTTTTATATTTATAAGTTTTTAAGACCCCGACGTCCGCCCACGTTTCTTAAAAAATTTGTGGGGAGCTTTTGCATAGGCCGCTCTTGCGTATCCCCGTTCCATCGCCCCCACGTCTCAGAAACTTAGTGTAACATTGCATTCTTGTAGCGATTCCCTTTATATTTTTAACTATTTTTTAAGAGTTGGATTGCTATTTTTGGCATGGCTCTAATTAGCATTACTATTTTTGGTAAGTGTATACTCTAAACTCTTGGTTCCAGTGAATATTCATGAATGGGTTCAAATTGATCAAGTGGAACTATTTTGGTGTGACACATGGCAACCATTGGGAGGGTTGTTTCATGAGGCAAACTCTCGGTCGAATTGATATTGAGCTTGTCCATCTCATAAACTCTAGTTTGACCCCCTTGTACTTTTGGTAGTTTGTTAAGTTTGTCTAGTCAAAGTTATATCTTTTCGTCATGACTTTAGTGCTAAATTTGCCAGTGGATGACCCTTACCATTTTGGGGCCTTCCTAAACTTGGATAGCTAAAAATCAAAATTCGAATTGCTATCTTTGGTCAACACAAACCTTGATACTTTTTCTAGCTTGACCAATTTGGCCTTTTCATTTAGTTTTCATGTGAATTAGCTTTAAAACCCTAATTTGGTGTGTTATTCCTATGTGGCATGTGTGATGATGCTAGCTAGCTTTATCAAGTTGAAAACCTGATTCACTTTGGTTCTTGTGTTTATTTTGTCAATTGAGACTTAAACTTCAAAGGGATATTTTTAGTTGATACTCTTGCATGCGAGAGTTTGACATTCTAATTTGGATCTATAGCCAAAAAATTAGGTTCATGCATGTCAGTCACTCATCAATTGGAAACTTGCATGGCTAAGCCATCCTAGTTTAGAGATTTTGAGATCTTATTAACACATAGTGAATAGGATAGAACTAGAGAGAGTTATTCCATTGAGCATCTAACCTTCTCCCTGTTTCATTATTTCTTTCTGCCATTGTTGTCTATGCTCTGTGTCATGATTATTATGCAACTGACCTTGTATTTTATCCCTATGATGCAAAAAATCTTTTGATTAATGTGGTGATAGAATTTGACTATGTAGTTTCTTTATAGCTCTTCGAAATTTGTGGTTGAATAGACTTGTTTCGTTGCAGTTGTGTGGGTGGGCTAAGTGCCTTTACTTTGGTTTCTGATCATTATAAGTGCATGTCCATCTTTATTTGATCTTTCATAGTTTAGTTGTTGTGAAGTCGAAGCTCTCATTACTGGATTTAAAAATTTTCATGTTCTTGGTTGCTTGCATGAACACTAGGGACACCCCCCCCTGTGTGTTGATCAATTGTACTAATCACGTATATTATCTAAGTGTCATCGGTGCATGAACACTAGGGACACCCCCCCTGTGACTAGAGAAAAACTAGTCCAAAATGAAGGAGTAATTACTAGTAACCTTAGGCTAATTACTCATGGTTGTTCTTAGGTTTGCATGGAGTAGATGAGAGAGATACAAATTGGCATTGTTGTTGGGGACATTGTCAATCCTCAAATACTAAAATGACAACATTGAGTTTTTATTTAGTGATTTTTTATTTTTATTTTTGTAAGTTTGGGTGGGACTACATCATCATCATGTCCATTATATCATTTCGATTGAGCCGAGGAATTGAACCGGTGACTTCACATCAAGGAGTGCCTTAACAAAACACCCAGTCACCGTCTATCCAAGACCCCATGGACATTTAGTGATTTATTTTATTTTAACTCACTTGCTGACTTCATTTGATCATACACAAGACATTGTTTTGAGCCTTAGGTGAATCTGAACATCTATTGTGGAACACAAGGGTGGATCACTAGCTAACAACATCCCTCGTGAATCCATTGTAGAAATATCATGATTGATCATGCGTGTTGAATACATATAGTGGGTGTAGGGTAATTTTTCCTTGGTGCATGAGTATTCTTACATTAAGAGGGGAGAAGATGCAATTATTTGTAAGTTTTATGGCAGATTTGTTAATGCATTGCATGAGGTCCATCCCTCATTTCAAGTAAGAAACATCTTGGTGGATTATGCCTTTGGTTTTGATTGCGGATTTTGTGCTTTCTTTTGGAGTGAAAACCTAAGAAATTTAGGGAAACCCTTTTTTGTTGTCCTAAGAGTGCAATAATTCCTTGCTACTAAAAAAGAACATGGTGGTGGAAACCTTGCATGTGGTGAAATTATCAATGATGAAAGGGATGATGATGACTCTTTCTTGGTGGATTATACCTTTGGTTTTGATTATGAGTTTCGTGCTCTCTTTTGGAGTGAAAACCCAAGAAATATAGGGCAACCCTTCTTTGTTGTCCTAAGAGTGCAGGAATTCCTTGCTACTAAAAAAGAACATGGTAGTGGAAACTTTGCATGTGGTGAAATTATCAATGATGAAAGGGATGATGGTGACTCTTGCTTGGTAGATTATGCCTTTGGTTTTGATTATGAGTTTTGTGCTCTCTTTTGAAGTGAAAACCCAAGAAATTAGGGCAACCCTTTTTGGTTGTCTTAAGAGTGCAGGAATTCCTTGCTACTAAAAATGAACATGGCAGTGGAAACCTTGCATGTGGTGAAATTATCAATGATGAAAGGGATTATGGTGACTCTTGCTTGGATAATATGAACTAGTAATTGCACAACTTGGGCCAAGTGTAGAGTTTATTGAAAATGAAGAGCCGAATTTACAGTGGGTTTGTTGGTTTCTTCCATTAGTGATGATAAAATTTAAAAGGAAGAGCAACAAATCAGCCATGCAATATTGAATCAACAAGAGACTTTGTCCTTGGATATCTCCATCACGATCCAAGAACAATTTGATTTGATACAATTGTTGTAGGGGAGCAACTTTTGGTTCAACTAGAAGATGATATTCCTTACAATTTGCTGATAATCCTGCATTCAAATTTTGTTCTTTAGGGAGGTCCTTTGACTGATCATTGCTTGGATATCAGGATACTAATGATCCGATTGAGCTGAGGATGACGAAGGTGTTTCTGGAGTTAGATTTGAAGAGTTTTGGTTCTTCTACTTTTTTATCGATCACTGGTGAGGTACCTTGTTCCAAGTATCAACCGATGTACGTACTTGATTTTTTAAGTAAGAAGCACATGAATGCATCTGTCTATCTTAGGATACTTCGTGATTGGTTGCATTACAGGGTTCTCGTGTTGATCTATGCCATATCATTGATCACTTGTGTACATGATTACATTTGTCATTCAAGTACGCTGATTGATTATGGTATCTTTTTTTTTTTTGATAACAATAACAAGGAGATATATAGTAAACAAAATTTGCAGCAAATGCACTGAACAAAAATACAACACAAATATAAGAAAGGTTTGCTTTAGAGATTTTGAACAAAAAGCAACAACATAACAAAAAAACGATCCTCTCCCATCGAAATGATGAAAGGAAGAGATCTAACTCTAAACCTTCCATAACTAACTCTTTCTGCTTCCTGTGTCTAAGGGTAGTTTCTTAAAAATTGTTGACACAAAATGACGCGGAAACAAAACATGATTAAGTATTGAGCGATACCCTCCCCCCACTAAACTCGAGGGACCCTCCCCCCACTAAACTCGAGGGAGTCTATCATTCGCTGAGTACTAGTTAAAAATTTTAGATTTCTCTTTGCTTCCAGATCACTTGGTTTAACCCTTGGGGAGTTTTATGCCCAAAGATGGCCTTCCATATTGAGCGCTTCTTGAAGCCTAAAGATGGGCTCATAGTTTGACCACAATGTACACTCTACAATTGGGTGCATGCTCTTTGCATTCCCCTTAGCCAGTTTAGGGTGGGTTCTCATGTACTTCGAGTAGAGACAGACCACCAGATCAATCGAGATCAGACAAGATCTGGCAATTATGCCATCTACAGGAGATCGAGATTGAGGAGCATTGAGATCAGGGGGGTTTCATTGCCTAGTTAGGGGGACTTGGACCCTCACTGGCTTCTCCAATTTCCCAGACCAAAGATGGTTAATGTTATGCATGTAGGAGGCCCTCCAGCTCCAAGCCCATATAAGTCCAAATGTGTGCAATTTGTTGCCCTGTAAAGGCCATGCTAGATGAGGTGTACAAGTGTTGGCTATGAGGTATCCTAGATACTCCATGTGGATTGGTCATGCCCAGTCCTTTTAGTGCCCATTCTCAAGGTGCTTGGTTTATTTACCTCTATGGCTGAGTATCCCTTCGTGGGTGTAACTCCCTAACATGTTGACCATTTATGTCCTAAGTAGGTATGCGAGCATTTCTAGATGGATATACTTTGACACCTGATTAGGGGAGCCCTTGGTTACTCACTTATGTTATTGCTATATAAAGGTGATTACACCATGTAAGGGTGGAAATACCCATTTTTAGCGCACCTATTTTTATTTTTCACTTGGACCATGTTATCTTATGTGTCCACACCTTTGGCCTTGGTTATTTGATATCATCGTTTTTACATGGAAGTGTCACAATTCATGATGCATTTGCGTTCCCCATGGCACTTATCACATTTCCCAAGGCAAGGAAAGATGCCCATTGCATTCTCTAAGGCAAGCCAAGTCATCTCCAAGTCAAAGCATCCAAATACCTTCCTCAAAGTGCCATTTCAAGCTTTATTTTTTCTCCAAAGGAGGGCTAACTTCACTTATGACAGCTGTGGGGTTAAAATTGATAATGTGGCAAGTACTTAAAACTGATATGGAGGTGTAAACATAGAAAATAAATGATATGTCAAGCCTCAAAGACCAAGGCCAAGCATGAAAGTAAAGAAATCAAGCCCTAATTCATTAAAGCAAGCAAGCAGCCCAAAATGTGAACTCTCCCATCATCAATATCGCCATTGGGGGTTAAAAGGCCAATTCCAAGAGGACACTAAGCAAGAAAGGGTGACGTTTGCCCTCCTAAGGAATCTCAAACAAGTCACTTCAAGCCAATTTCGAGGGAAATGTTGGACCTTTCAAGCAAATTGGCCTCCTATGTTTGACGTCACTTTGTTTAGTGGGGCTTTATTGCATTTTTGAATTTGGAAATTCGTTCCCATGTTTCATGGAAGTGCTTTGATTTGTGGTATGGGCATGGGCATTTATTTGAGGCATATTTTGAAGGCCAATAAGCTATATTTGAGGTTTTATTGGAGTTGTTTTGAAGGTCCCTTGGAAGATTTTATCACCTCTCTTGGGGATTTTAAGCGATGTAAATCATTTTTTTCATGTAATGACTTAGTCTCCAAGCCTTTTGTTGTTGACAAGTCAATATTTCTTGAAGTTTCTTAGAATTTTCTAAGGAGCAAAAGGGGGAGAGATGTTGAGAGCCTCTTCTATAAATTGAGAGCTTACTCTCCTCCCAAATCATTATGCCATAATGTATTATTTTCATGAAGCTTTGTTGTCTGTAATATTCCCAATTAGCCTTGCTAATTGGAATATTTCATTTTTGCTTTATTTTGCCGCTTTAGCTAGAAATAATAAATAAAGTGAGAAATAAGAGGGGTCACCTCACTTTAGTCATCTCACTTTATAATAAAGTGTTCTTTTCCTAGTAGATTGACGTTGTAACTTAAGAGAGGGGGCCTTGGGGGTCCACATGGGTATGATGGGGGAGGCATCAGGCTGACCCAAAGTAAACTGCGCAGGTCAAAGGAGAGTTAAGTTTTGGAGGGAGTTTGGCATTATAAAAGGAGAGGTTCTCACCTCATTTGGGGCATGCATATTTTGATATTGATATTGAGAGCTAGACTTTTGTCTGCTTCAGCACGCCGGTTGTTTAGTCGGTCTGCAGCACTGTTTAGTGCACGAGTGTCTCCGGTCGGAGATCTCACCCTTAGCCTCTGGGGACTTCGAGTGCCTGCCCTGGTAAGGTTATTTCTGGTTTCACCCTTAGCTTCGGGGGACTTCGAGTGCCCGCCCTAGTAAGGTTTTGTTCTGAGTTCACCTTTCAGTTTCAGTAGCAGAGTAGCAGCAGTTTCTGGTGCAGTTTTGGAGAAGGAGGAGCCCTCTTGTGGCTGCGCAGTTCAGAGGAGGAAGGACGCTGTTTCAGGAGCAGAGAAAACGCCGATTAGCCTTGAAAGTGAGGACGCTGTCCAGTTCTGAAGAGGAGGACGCAGATCTGAGGGTTACAGTGATAGATCCAGCCTTGGTGATGATAGATCTGAGCAGATAATTGCAGATCTAGTTTGGTATGGTGCAGATCTGGAAGTATAGCATTAGATCTAGCTTGGGAGCTTGCAGATCTGAGGAGATATTGGCAGATCCAGCCTAGATCTGAAGAGATAACATCAGATCCAGCCTTTGAGGTTGCAGATCTGAGGAGATATTGGCAGATCTAGCATAGATCTGAGGAGATAGCAGTAGATCTGATAGAGGAGGACGCAGATCTGGAGGGATAGGACGCAGATCTGGATTGGAGGCTTCAGATCCAGCAGATCTGAGCATATAGGACGTTGATTCATCTAGGAGGACGCTGATCTGATGAGCAGGAGCATGTGTGTGGGTTTTGGCAGCGTTTTTCAGTGTTTTCAGCCCTGAGGAGTTTGGTTATCTTATCTGGAGGATTTGCAGGAGGACTCAGCCCCTTTTCTCAGCATATTTCTTGAGCTTCTGTGCCTTTCCTGGAGGCCCAGCGTTTTTGTAGGAGGAGGGTTTCTGGGGGCGATTTTCGGAGGTGGTCCGTTTGGTAAATGGTTTCTGGGTTTTGTCCGGAGCAGTGAGTATAGTTGATCTGTAGATTTTTAGCTCATTCCGACAAGGGGATCAGCCCCTAGCTTCAGTTTCTTCCAGCAGCTGGGATGCAGTTTCTGTAGCAGCCATTTCCTATTTTTCTGAGAGGATTCTGTACTTGCCTTGAGCAAGGATAGGTGCACTCACTCTGATTTTCTTGTACTCCTCTCTATGTACTTTTAGATTAATAAAATGGCTCAGTTTTCTGGCATTCTATGTGTATTGGTTCCATGATCTGGTTCAGCATTGTATTTTCTATATCTGTCTAGCATATTTCTGTTTATTACTGGTTATTTCCCTTTGGGGATATTACAGTGGTATCAGAGCATAATTCTGGCTCAGCCTGTGGTCTATGACATCAGAAAAGAAATCATATAGAGCAATAGTAGTTGCAATTCCAGAAACGCAGTTGGAAAAAGGGCCAAAATAAAAAGGGTCAAATTTTGAAGTTTGGAATTAGGAAAAACGTTTTCTGGGTTTTTCTGGGTTTTGGACGAGGATCACTTTCCCAAATTCCTGGAATTTTCTGAATAGTTTTCAGTGGGTAAATCGGAGGTTGAAGTTTGGTTTTGCAGCAGCCGTGCAGTTTCTGAGGAGCCTGTAGGCACCTAGCAGAAAATACCAATGGCAGGAGATGTGAGTCCAGCTCAACATGCGGCTATGTTTGCAGATTGGCGGAGCATGGGACAGGAATTCATGGATGCTTTCCCTTTTAATCAATATATCCAGTTCCGATGTGGCGGCAAGTCTTATGATCGGGAGCGAAACAAGGGACGTGGCTCCCACCGTGATAGTCACCGTGCAGCGAGTAAATTCCATTTGCCGATGTTTGATGGATCGCAGAAGACTACGGCAGAGTCTTGGGTGGAGAAGTTGGACCTCTACTTTCAGCTTAACCGGATGCCAGAGAGGTTGGCCATTAAGATGGCTGAATTGCATTTAGAGGGTGAGGCCCAGGATTGGTGGCTCCATGGGATGGCGACACTCGGGCATTCTACAGTGACGACATATGCCGAGTTTACACGGAGGGTGATAGAGCACTTTGACAGGAGGGATTCGGAGCAGCATTTTGGTGAGCTGATCAAGCTCAAACAGACTGGGAGCGCAGAGACATACATTTCAGACTTCTCGAGGATTTCGGTGATGGTACCTGATTTATCTGCAGCCCGGATAGTTGGCATGTTTGTGGAGGGGCTGTCAGAGCCACTTCGTGGCCTAGTCCGGTTGTACAGACCGGCTACCCTTCAGGACGCCATCAGCAGGACTCGGGACTTACAGGATGTCTTATCCAGGACTCGGACACCTTATCCCCAGAGACAGGCTTTCCAGCCTAAGGGTAAGGACACGAGGGTTCCGCCTCCCAAGGCGAATCCTGGCCGAGGGCAGTTTGATGATGAGGCCAGGAGAGAGCTGAGGAAGAAGCGGGTGTGCTTCACTTGCCGGGAGCCATGGGCATCAGGACACAGATGTGCGGCAGGAAAGGCACACTTCATCGAGGTCTTCTCCGAGAGAAGTGGAGAAGAGGATGAGGACACACAGGATTGCAGGGAGTTCGAGGATGCACCTAGTGAGACACAGGACTCACCATCATTAGAGACTTCCTTGACCGTGCCGGTTGATATCGTAGTAGAGGAGGTAAAGCCTACCCCGATAGAGCCATCCACTGAGGTGATGACTGGAGCCATGTCTGAGTCTTCGGATGATAGCAGCACACGACAGATGGGTGAGGTATCAGGAGATATATCCACTATCGATGAGGCACTAGGAGATACAGAGGTATTGGACGATGATCGCAGACAGCGGTATCATCGGCTTCGGGCGGACCTTCGAGTTTTGAGGGAGAAGGCCGCGTCAGTACGGGAGACCGTTTTGTTGCAGGACCAGGAGCTGGAGGGTATGAGAGCGACTTGTGCCAAGTCGGCGGCCAAGTTGGTCCGCATTGGGGAACAGCTGGATTCCCTGATGGTACAACCAGAGGGCACGAGGGAGCATCAGATCATTCCCCTTCAGGCATGTATGGATGGGACTAGCAGTATTGTTGGGTCATCTCTTTCCGTTGGAGAGAGAGAGGCAGAGCCACCTAGGCAGGTCTCATATGTTGACTTGGATAGTGGTATGAGACGATCAGAGTTGTACAGGGTACAGCAGCCACGAGTTGAGATTGGATGGCGAGAGATTCTGAGTTGGTACTCGGTGGAGCAGACTATGGATGAAGGGGAGGTCTCAAGGAGAGATCTCACTGGAGATGCACTTCGACACACCATGGGGTGCAATGACTTTCTTCCCTTCTCACAAGAGCAGATAGAATATGGGGGACATCTTCGGATGGATAACATCTCTCATGCTTGTGTTGGACATCCCTTGAGCCATACACATCATGATGGGAGGTTTTTGCCTACCACCTATTTGATTTTTGATAGGGTCTCATTGATCCTTGAGAAGTTTATATTTCAAAATCCCATGAAGTGCAAAATCAGAAATTTGATTTGGGAGGATGGTAGCCCTCATGGGAGGAGTACCAGGATGAGGAGAAGGAGGCCTCCACAAGTGATTGAGTGGATGGGGATGATGAGCAAGGAGCTAGGAGGCAACTTGCAGATCTATGACACCAGGCAGCAGGAGGCTTGGCTGCGCTGGTTACTCTTGAAAGAGTTTGGCCATCACTTGGCAAACACTCTTCCTAAGAGTAGGAGGATGGGGGAAAGATGGATGGATACTTGCATCCTTGAACAGCATAGAGTATGGATGCATGGTGTTGATGTGTTACTCATATCATTCATTGTGTCTTCATCACATGAGTCGTTTGATGGAGGTATGGAGAGGCAACACAATTTCTTGTTGCTTTGCTTGGGAGAGCAGGGGCAGATTTGCTCTCACACTTTGCATGATGTTGCAGGAGGAGGAGATGGCACTATCTCCTTGGTCTTTGATTGGGAAGCACTTCTATCTTGGGAGGTATTCCATATTTGTTGCAGCATTATTAGGGGAGTCTTTGACAAGGAGCATGTCAAAGAACAGAGTCTTGTATTGACAGGAGCTTATTTGCATGAGCTCACAGCGCTGTCACCTTGGAGCAGAACGTTATGGGTGAAGTGTGCGCAGCAGAGATATGGTGGATCTATAACCCATAGGTCCCAGGATCACTTCATATTTGTTGCACAAGGAGGAGGTAATGGTGATAGAGACATCTATGGCATATTCTTCTTGACTTGGGTTTCCAATCATGAGGAGGATTATCTTCTTGCAGCACATGGTTCATTCTTCTTCGTAGCATGCCAAAACACTATGGAGGACTCATTTATGGAGCCATGTACCATCTTACTTCCAGCATGTGGTGAGGGTTTTGTCTATACATTCATTGATTTGCACACTCTTGCCATTCTTATGCAATGCATTGCTTCACAAGAGGGCAAGCTTGTCACATTTCTCCATGAGTTGTATTGGGCCAATCTACATGATGGAGGCAGCCATCTCTTTTGTGGCCTTGGGCAAATGTTTTATCATCACATGTATGTTCATTTGCAGCACTATATCATGTATCATGAGAAGACATACATGGGTAACATAAACATTTTGCCTTGTACTCTTATCAAGCAGCAACTTGTAAAACTGCGCTGTACGTGTTGGGGAAGCTGTTGGTACCTCTTTTCATCACATGTGACCTTCAGCGTTTCCTTCATTTTTCTGCTGATATTGTCTTCATTTGCTGATATATATCAGATTTGTATGGGAGGCTTGACTATGAGGGAGACACATGAGCTGGATGTGTCCGTGAGTGGGAAAAATTCTCACAATTTCTGCACTACATGTTCTAATGGGAGCATGGGAGGAGGCATGGCCACCACTACTTTATATGCGTTCTCTTTTGATGTGGGCCATGAGATCGATATTCATCCATTGTACAACCATGGGCAAGTGTTTGGACCTATGTTGTTGTCATATTCAGCCATTTGCTATCCATTAGTAGATGTGTTGGATCTTGTACATTGCTTGCCATGTGATTTTCTGAGGTTGCAGTGGATGAGACTGCACTATGGTTTGTTTTGGGCCAGCTTGTTCTTCATTGATGGAGGAACCTTCTATGGAGGATTGTTTTTCACTTTGCCATTGGAGGGCAATGATTTTGCAGCCCAAGATCAGACTTTCAGCCCGCCTTCATTACCGGAGCTTGAGGTGGGAGGAGATTTTCAGGGGTTGCCTTGTCGGGAGGTGGCTCATTTGGTTTGGATGATTGCTTGGGGATGGAGGATCCACATGAGAGAGATGTTCCCCACTTCATGCCTTGAGTGGAGAGAGATGATGAGCTGGTACACAGTCGATGGGACAACTTACACATTCATAGATGCAGAGCAGCAGCAGTCATGGTCTTTAGTCATAGCCGGAGGCAGTGAGCAGTCCGAGTCATGGGACTTGGGCGATTATTGGCCACAGTGGCGATGGGGCCTGGGAGGACTATTGATTGGCTGGTACCATGAGAGGCCAGTTTGGGATCCTGGCATTGAGATATCCCTTCATATCAGGGTGATGCAGGAGACAGAGAGGTTTCAGTGGGACCCAGGCACATTTTGCAGTATCGGCAGGGAGCATCAGCTAGATAGTAGGCTTGTTCAAGCATTGCTTGAGAACAAGCAATTTTTGCCGGATGAGGATGCCACTTGGGAGAGCGAGCAGACTTTACAGCATCCATCACTTCAGTTGCTTGAGGACAAGCAACGTTTTGCCGGGGGAGACTGTAATATTCCTAATTAGCATTGCTAATTGGAATATTTCATTTTTGTTTAACTTTGCCGCTTTAGCTAAAAATAATAAATGAAGTGAGAAATAAGAGAAGTTACTCCACTTTAGTCACCTCACTTTATAATAAAAGTGTTCTTTTCATGATTGACGTTGTAACTTAGAAAGGGGGCCTTGGGGTCCACATGAGTATGATGGGGGAGGCATCGAGTCGGCCCAAGGTAAGCTGCCGCGAGGAGTTAAAGGAGAGTTAAGTTTTAGGAAAGTTTATTATAAAAAGGAGAGGTTCTCACCTCATTTGGATCATTCATGATTTGATATTATTATTGATAGAGTTTGGACTTAATGCCTTGACACGCGGGTTGTTTAGTCGGTCTGCAGCACTGCTTAGTGCACGAGTGTCTCCGGTCGGAGATCTCACCCTTAGCCTCGGGGGACTTCGAGTGCCTGCCCTGGTAAGGTTTTTCTGGTTTCACCCTTAGCTTCGGGGGACCTCGAGTGCCCGCCCTAGTAAGGTTTGTTACGAGTACATCTTTCGGTTTCGGTAGCGAGTAGCGACGGATTATGGTGCAAATCCGGAGAGGAGAAGCCCTCTTGTGGGCTGCCTTCGATTCGGAGAGAAGGAAGGACGGCGCTCTCATCGGGAGAAAACGCTGATCAATTCGGGAGGGTGAGGACGGCCACATCCCCGGGGACGCGGTCTAGATGCGAGCGGAGAAAACGGCGTCGGGGAAGGAGGGAAAGAACGGCGGTCGGCCACGGGAACGGGACGCTGTCCATTTACCGAAGAGGGTTGCGAGATGCGAAGGCACATTGATAGATCCCGACCTTGGAAAGGGTAGATGCGAGCGATATTTGCGGATCTAGTTTGGTATGTTGCGGATACGGAGGTATAGCACTAGATCCAGCTTGGGAGATTGCGGATCTGAGGAGATATTGGCAGATCTAGCCTAGATCTGAAGAGATAACATCAGATCCAGCCTTGGAGGCTGCAGATCTGAAGAGATATTGTCAGATCCAGCATAGATCTGAAGGTTTGGTAGCAGATCTGATATAGGAGGACGCAGATCAGGAGGGATAGGACGCAGATCTGATTGGAGGCTTCAGATCCAGTAGATCTGAGCATTCAGGAGGCAGATCCATCAGGTAGGACGCAGATCTGAGGAGCCGGCTTATGTGAGAGGGCTCAACAGCGTTTTCCTAGCATTCAGTAGCTGATCTATCTGTCAGGAGGGTTGGTGATTTGTGCCTCACCTATTTCTGCGCTGTCACTAGCAGAGACAGCGTTTTCATTTGGAGAGGGTTTGCAGCTTGAGATCAGCCATTTTCCAGGGCTTCAGCACATTACGCTGTCCTTGTTGCAACCATTATTCTATTTGAGAGGGTCTCCACTTGCCAAGGGCAAGGATAGGTGCATTTACTCTGATTTTCTTGTACTCCTCTCTATGTACTTTCAGATTAATAAAATGGCTCAGTTTTCTGGAATTCTATGTGTCATTATTCAGTGATCTGGTTCAGCATTGTATTTTCTATATCTGTCTGGCATATTTCTGTTTATTACTGGTGATTTCCCTTTGGGGATATTACAATTGTGTTGACAATAATGAATTGATGTGGAAATGTAACTTGAATATTCTTGCATAGCCCAGTTGGCGCTTGAGGTGTGTGGTGCTTAGGGGCGATGAGCTGTTGGACAAAATGGCATTATAGATTCAATATAGAGCTTTTTCAGAAGAAAAGGATAACATCAATGACCAGATTGCATTAACGGCTATGCAGTGATTGGTAACGTGCCATATTTTGCAATAATCCTAATCAACCCATTTTAATTGGCCATTCAATTAAATGTCAAGAAACAGTATTGGGAAAAGTTATAAAAATTATATGAACTGTAATTTATGACTGAAAGGGTGCACAACAACCTTGTGGTATAAAGGGCCTCATAATGACTGGCTTCTTGCTTTATTTTGTGCTGTTGGGGAAAAAGCCCCTTTTAATTAGTCCTATTTAAATATTATTTGAATAAATAATATTAAAAAAATAATGGGCATGCTAAGGTTTCATTAAGTTAAATGCAAATAGAATTTAGTTAGATTTGACTTAGGATAAAGTCTTCATTCAGATGAAGAGTATTGATGTGGAATAAGGGGAGAGGATAGTTTTTTTAATGTCCAACAAGTGAGCAAAAAATAGGTCAGAAGGATTAAGAGGGACATTCCATTGTGGGAGTGCAAAAGTGACTCCTAGATCAACATTGACAGTAAAAATGGAGCTAAGTATCTGGTTAAAAATTATAAACTCATTCCTTAACATAAAGAAAAACGAGTATGGAGTATGGATGTTGTGATACAATGAGAGGAATTGAGATTGGGGATCTCTGTGTTGTACTTGTGCAAGAGAGGGAAATAAAATGTCAAATCCTGCAAATCCTGATGATTGATGTTGAGGGGAGGGGCCAAGGTATGAGCTCAATGTCTGAAATATATCCCTAGGGAAAATTTTTCCCTCAGGGTTATTGGGGCATAAGACAATATTGTACCAATATCACAACATTCCTTTTCAATTCAACAAGGATGATGTTGAATGCACAACAATGTAAAGAAGTAGATGATCTTCAACAATACCAACAATACACATCAAGTTACAATTCCCACATATTCGCTTCCTAGGGCTGTTACACTAGCAGAGTCTGTTGTACATCACTCAACAATTAAGAAACAGTTGCACTCTTTTTACAGGGATTACAATACAAACTAACCTAACAGCAACTAACTAGTTCTTTTCGACACTGCTTAGCTTTCCTTCACAACTTTGCTTCCTTGCTGCTCTGTATCATCAAAGACCCCTAACAGACCCTGTTGCTGTCCCTGAATGGAAAGCTGCTTGCCCTATCCACTTTCTCCAGGTGGGCCTTCACTTCGCTGCCTCAAGTGTACTTCAGTGAGGAGCCACTGCCACTACAAACCCTCAGACGTGGCCTGCAACCACATAATAAGCCCTTGTTTCCATAACAACTTGGATGACTCTTGCTACAGGGAAACGCCTTAGAGGCCCTTGCTGCCTCAGTTAGGAAACTTCGCTGCCTTGAATGATTTTGTTTGCCACAAAGAAATCACTTTCAAGAGGGCTGAGTCCATAGACCAGGGTATTAGCCCTCGAATAACTTCATTGTTACAGGGAATCTCCTCTGCATGCCTTGAATTAGGGTTGTTTAGCTGCTGTCAGACTCTCGCTGCCCTGTAATTTCCTTAACAGGCTTACGCTGCCACAAGAGGGGCTGCCTGCTGCCCAGATAAGGTTTTTGCTGCCCTGGAATTGTCTTAGACAGACCTTGGTGCCACAGAATTGCTCCTCATACCAATCAATCCACAGAAGTCCTCTCTTCATTGCCAAAATCAAATGAAATATGCCTCATAAAATTATGCCAAAGAGAGAGAGAAAAGGGATTGGCTAGGGTGGAATCTTTTACCACCAAAACCTATTAGAAAGAAAGGGGTCTTAAAACCCTCCAAGAGTTTCAACTCACAAAAAGGAAATATCCAGAAACCATTATGAGAAAAATGATTCTCCTCTCTTATTTATAGATTCCATTTGGGGCTCTTCTCCTAATCTTAATTTGAGGGGCTAACAAGTGTCCCTCCATTTTGCCCCAAATTTGGCTTCTTTCACTAGTTTTCCTCCAATTACCCCAATTTACCCAATGTTACCCCAATAACATTGAATAACAGGTTTCCCCCTTTATAAATTACTATTCTGTTAAGCAATTTAAGTAGAAGAGGACATTACAGTCCCCCCTTTCCAACATTGCTTACCCTCGAGCAATTGCAAATTCGAGTGCTACAATATTTGTTCTCCTTCCCATGTGGTGTCTTCGTCAGGTAAGTCCTTCCACCGAATAAAATATTCTGAGATCATTCTTCCCCTCAATCTTCTCTTTCGAACTGCCATGATTGCCTTCAGAATCAATTCTAACTGCCCTTCCTCGTCCAAAGGAGGTAGCTTAGTGGAAGTAGTGACCTGCTAACTGATGGCCTTCTTAAGACATGATACATGAAAGACATTGTGAATTTTTCTTCCTTTTGGAAGTTCCAGCTCACATGCTACTTCACCAATCTGTCAGAGCACTCTGTAAGGTCCAAGAATCTTGGCTTCAGTTTTCTGCACCGCTCTTCTTGAGCGAAGACTGTCTATATAGCTGCAATCTTAGAAAAACTAGGTCTTCCATCTCAAAGTTGCTCTTTGTTTTGTGCCAGTTCGCATACATATTTTGTTCATTCTAGGCAGTCTGTAGATTCTCCTTGAGGACTTTAAGGATATCCTAGATCTCTTGTATCCAATCTTTAGCTTTTGGAGCCCTACTATTCCCAAATGCCAAATTGACAAAAGATGGGGTGCCATAACCATACCGTGCCTGAATGGGGTCATCCTAATAGAAAAATTATGAGTGGTGTTATAACAATGCTCCTCGAGATGCACCCATTTGATCCATGCCCTTTGCTTCTGTATCACATAGTTACACAAATACCCCTCAATCCACTTATTCACAATCTCTGTTTGGCCATCTGTTTGAGGATGATAATTGGTACTAGAAGTTAACTCCGTTCCCACCAATCTGAAAATCTCTTTCATAAATGATCTCATAAATTTGCCATCTCGATCACTAACTATATTTTTAGGGGGTCAATGGAGTCTAAATTGTTGATTTTTGTAGCATCAAATGTGCTCTAGCCTCGAGATTTTGCAGAGAGGCTAAGACACATGCATTCTCCAAGACCCTGAAATCATTTGGAGAAATTCCACTCGGAGATGATTTAATTAAAATAATTAATCATTTTTAATGTATTCCTAAGTCTAAACTTAGGAAATATGATTAATTAAAGGGTATTAATTAAATGGGGTGCAAATCTTCTAGATAAAGGTGTGGATTGAGTCCAAGTTAATATGAGCCATTGATTAAGATCTAACCTTAGCCGTTGATATGTCAACGAGATATTATAAGAAGGATCTCGATGGGCACTTGGAGAGCACACTTGAGATTTGCAGATGTCGATTTTGCTGGGAGATCAAATTCTCAAAGAGGCATGCCGAGTTGCTAGAGAGAGATCGAGTGAGATCGTTGCAGTGAGGGGCAAAGATAGTAGACCGGAGGAAGTTTTCCAGATTTGGGGAGTGCAAGGCAGAAAAGACATCAACAGTCACAAGGAGGCTGCGCAGTGCCACGCATGTGAAAATTCCGTTAAACTCTGGAATCCTATTGCAACAACTGGAAGATATTCACCTAATTGTTAATTTTCTAACTTAATATATTTGCAGTTTACTATGGTACATATTGAATACATCACACTGCAACCTACACAAATAAACTGCGGAAGAAATACAAGTGCGAAAACAAACTGAACAAGAATAGATCACACACACATTCGACAGTTATTTTTGGACTAATGTCCTAGGAAAAACCCAATGCGGGAAAACCAGTGAAACAGATTTGAGGGTTTATATATTATGTAGTAAATATTTATGAGTACAAATCTATGATTGACACATTCGTCAAATCATACAGAGAAACTAACGTAAGAGATCTTGTGAGACAAACCTCAGTCCTCCATAGGAACTCGACACTGATCAACACCAAAACTGGACTACCCTGCGTTGCCTCTGTGCAGTAACTGTGTCACTTTGCACAGTCTTTGCGTCACAACGATGGCTTCCCTTTGCCTTTGCGCTGGTCTCTCTTCTGGGTAGAAATTGAGGCCTTTTGCCCTCTGGAAAAATCTCTCTGGGATCTGGCACTAGCCTAACGCTGTCTCCTCAGCAGGAAAACAACTTCCCTTCAGCCTCTACGTAGTGACTACGTAATCACTGCATCACTGGCTCTGCGCTGCTGTTGTGGCTCTCTCTGTCTCTTCTGCTATGCACTCTTCGCCTCAGGATTTCTTCCAACCGCAATTACTGCCCCTCTCTGCAAAATATCTCATGATCAAATTTTCTTCCTGACCATTGCTCACTAAAGAAATTGTTCTCTGATCTCCGCCAAATGTTTTTTCCAAATGACCCTTCAAGCCATTCTTATAGTCTTCTCGTTGAGACTTCAACAACACAGATTAGATCTCTAATCAACGTCTAAGATTAAATTTTCACTTGATCCGCCTTTTCTAGAACATTCACACCCATATTTTATTAATTCACTTTAATTATTTTATTTTCTTAAGTTTAGACTTAGGGCCCCTTTAAAAATAATTAATTATCTCTATAGAATACAATCCGAGTGGAATTTCACCAAATGATTTCTGGGTTATCTGGAATACATGTCTAAGCCTCTCCACAAAATTTGAGACTTAGAGCACATTTGATGCTACCCCAAAATCAACACTCCCTCTTAGCGAGGAATGTGCTCTAGCAATACACCCTCTGAGTACTGTTCTGATCCTGTAGCATCTCCCTCTACACTGTTGATGTCTGACACTGCTGCCCATCAAATCTACGCAAATGTTGCATCTGTACTACTGCCGACACTGCCACTGTCAACACTCCATCTGTACTGCAACTCCCTTCGAATTTTGCATCCGTGTTGCTGTTGACTCTGCCACTGCCAATTGCTACTGCATTGCATCACAGTTGCTTTCTGCAACTGAAAAACATCTAAAAATTGGACAAGTATGATGCATCTCGGTGATGAAGATTTCAATGGTGCTAGCCTTTGCGTTGTTCCTTTGAAGCTGCTGCTTTGCACTGCGTCCCTCTGCGCTGCTGCAACTCTGCTCTGCGCTACTCAAATTTTGGTGGTGCTAACCACTGCATTTGTCGCTTCTACATTCCGCACCAACTGACACCCATCCATCTTGCTACTTCTACTTTGGACTCCCGTAGCAAGGTGATGATCGGAGAGGTTGACTCCTCAAGGATCCTGCCCAACTTGTAGATCTCTGGGTCTACAATTCTAAATCAGCCCAACTCCCTCCTAGAGGTATATGGGCAATCATAGCAAATTCCTCCTCCTGAATCTTTGCTACTCCGGCC
Source organism: Pinus albicaulis (assembly GCA_034641835.2). Lineage (NCBI taxonomy): Eukaryota > Viridiplantae > Streptophyta > Pinopsida > Pinales > Pinaceae > Pinus > Pinus albicaulis. The sequence goes on along the minus strand of CM076572.1, from coordinate 267,803,810 downwards.
TGAGGATCATGCTTCTCATCCTTGTCCTTCTTTCTGAGAGGAAACTGTGTGGCGTAATGTCCCATCTCGCCACACTGGAAGCATTTGATCTTTGACAGATCCTTCTTCCTCTTCTGTTGCTCTTGCTACCCCTTTGATGCAAGGGTCGCATTCTCCTCCTCCTTGATCTTCGAACCGTTGTTGTTGCCGCCCTCAAGTTGACACTTGAGTAAGTCTCTCCTCATCTCTTCTTGCTGAAGAGCTGCCCACATTGATGTTGAGATTTTGGGGTGTTGGGGTAGCATTCGATGTGCTCTAGCTCCCAAAATTTGTGGAGGGACTAGAGTACATAAGATCTCCAAGACCCAAAAAGCGTTTCGGTAAATTCCATCCGGTTTAAGAAATATTTAATTAATTAATATTTTTAATTAAGGACCCTAAGTCTAACTTAGGAAAATTAAAACATTAAAGTTAATTAAATTAAACATGTGATGAGAATGACTTAAGTGACGCGGATCAAGCATCTTCTAATCTTAGTCGTCGATTCAAGATTAGATCACGACCGTTGAAGTCTCAACGACAAAAGTATAAGAAGAGGGCTTGGGGTCAGTTGGAGAACACACACACTAGCAGAGCATTGAAGCTAAGATGGAATTCTAGGGCATGGTTTGCTAAGAATTTCAGAAGTGTTTCAGCTGCAGCGAGGGGCAGTATTGGCAAGAGGGATGGTCTAGTCCCAGGCCAAGAGTACAACGATTGCAGAGAAGCAACAAACCAAGGCAACGCAAATCAACAACTATGTAGCAGCTACGCAGACCAGCGGAGAGCCCAACAAGGGCAACACAGAGGCAACAGGAGGCCACGAGGGCTGACGTAGGCCCAGCCAGGGTAGCATAGGGGCAGCATAACCCAGTCTAGGGTGCGCAGGCCCTTCCTGAACAGCATAGAAGCTGACGCAGGCCATCAGGGCTGACACAAAGGGCTTCAGAGCAGTGCTGGGGTTTCTAGAGGCCGAAAAAGGCCAAGTTCTGCAAATCTCATTTGAGAGTGTGTATCAGTCAGTTTTTCTGTCTCTGGAATAGAGGTATTGCTGCAAATTTATTTCTCTGTTGGGTTAACCATTTTGGTGCCTAGATCTGTTGTACTTAGAATCTGCTTAATAATAAAAACTGTCCAGAAGCTAGAAGTACCGGTTTTCCCGCATTGGGTTTTTCTGGGGACAGTTTTCTAGAAAATCCTTATGTGTGACTTTGTCATTGAGCATGTTATTTAGTTTAGATCTGCATGTGTAGGTTGTTAATGTATTTACTTTGATGTTAATGCTGAATTTTTCAGATTAATAACTTGTGTAAGTAGACGTAAATCAAGAATTTAACAGTAGGGTTTTTGTTTAAGTAAATTCAGAAAATTTCACAATTGACTCCCAGTTTGGCAAGTTCTCTCTGCCCAGGATGCTCTGGAAAAAGACTTGGTAGTCCTCAGAAACTGAGTTGAGGGCCAATCTAACCATCTCTATGGCCTTAGGAGTTGCTCCCATGGCTTCCAGCTGATCTCGGTTTTCCTGAAGTCTAGACAGGAATGGATCAATATGCTCTCCCTTTTGCATCCTGGTGGTCCGCATTTTCTCCTCCAGAAACATCTTCTGCTACTTGGAAGGCCCCTCATACAGCGTGACTAACCCTTCCCACATCTCCCTTGCTGTCCCTTTTTTGGAAATGTGATACACAATGTGATCCTTCACTCCATTGAGGATCAATATTTTTCCCTTTTCCATATTCTTCTTGAAGGCCCTTAATGGTGTTGCATCCACCGATTCAGCCTGAGCACTATTGATAAAGTGCTTGAGGTCATGCTCATCTAGAAGGAAGGAGATAATTGCCTTCCAAATTACATAGTTGGAGGCACCCTCCAACTAGTCCTAGTCACGCAATCCGCTGGTGGCCATCTCACCCAACTGTTATCGATCTGTTGCCTGTCACCCTCTACGCAGGTGGCTTTACGCACTCCTTGTGGATCAAGCCACAAAATCTGTTGCTACTGCATGGGGAATCTGTGTTTCTTGGGTAAGAAACTCACTGAGGTCAGAAATCCCCAAAACCGTGTTTCAGCTACTCTTCCTAACGCTCTGCACCAGCAATCACTGTCACGCAGTCAACTGCGTCCCTCCAGGTGTTGATCTGCGTAGATTTGTTGCACTGGTCCCTCTTCCTAAGACAAACAACAATGTGGAACAATCCTACCTCTTTGTCGTCTCACTCAGAGAGAGATTTTTTCGCTGGTCTAGCCCTCCTGGCTTGGACTGCGCAATCAACTAGGAGATCGATCTGCTACTTACGCAGCTCTTTGATCCTAGCTTCACCAACGCTGAATCTATTGGATTTGTTCTTATGTTCCTCCTACACTCAGCTTAGGTAAGCTCTGATACCATTGGAAAATTCCGTTAACCTCTTGAATCCTATTGCAGCAACTAGAAGATATTCACCTAATTGTTAATTTTCTAACTTAATAATATATTTGCAATATACTACGACAAATACTGAATACATCACACTGCAACTTACACAAATAAACTGCAGAAGAAATACAAGTGCGGAAACAAACTGAACAAGAATATATCACACACATTTGACACAGTTATTTTTGGACTACTGTCCCTGGAAAAACCTAATGCGGGAAAACTGGTGCAACAGATCTGAGGGTTTATATATTATGTAGTAAATATTTATGAGTACAAATCTATGATTGACACATTCGTCAAATCATACAGAGAAACTGATAGAAGAGATCTTGTGAAACAAACCTCACTCCACGGGAACCCGACACTGATCAACACCAAAGCTAGACTGCTTTGCGTTGCCTCTGCGCAGTGATCGCGTCACTCTGCACTGTGTCTGCATCACAACGATGGTTGCCCTATTCCTCTACGCTGGTCTCTTTGCTGGCTGGAAACTGAGGCCTTTTGGCCTCTGAAAAATCTATTCGGGATCTAGCACTGGCCCAACGCTATCTCCTCAGCAGGAAAATGACTTCCCTTCAGCCTCTATGCAGTGACTACGTAAGCACTGCGTCACTAGCTCTAAGATGCTACTGTGGCTCTCTCTGTCTCTGCTGCTATGCACTCTCCAGCTTAGGATTCCTTCCAACCAGAATTACTGCCCCTCTCTGCAAAATATCTCACGATCAAATTTTCTTCATGAGCACTACTTACTAAAGAAATCAATCTCTGATCTCTGCCAAATTTGTTACCAAATGACCCTTCAAGCCATTCTTACAGTCTTCTCGTTGAGACTTCAACGGCCCAGATTAGATCTCTAATCAACGGCTAAGATTAACTTTTGAATTAATCCTCTTTTTCTAGAACATTCACACCCATATTCTATTAATTCACTTTAATTATTTAATGTTCCTAAGTTTAGACTTAGGGTCCCTTTAAAAACAATTAATTATTTCTATAGAATACAATCTCGGTGGAATTTCACCAAATGATTTCTAGGTTATCTGGAATACGTGTCTAAGCAGAGGTAGCGCAAAGCTTCAGAGAGAGTCCACTATTTTGCTGGGAGACAATCGAGATCTAGTGCCGAAAGGCGGGGTGTGAGTCTGGAGGGCTAGAGTTGAGTTTCTATTCAGCAGAAGATCAGAAGGAGGACTTGACGCAGTTGCTAGAGTTGTGACGCAGGGACAATGTAGGCTAACACAGTCATTTCTCAAAGACAGCTTAGGGCAGCTCCTCTCCAATCCATATCAGTGCCGGATTGCTAGTGACAGTGTGAGATTTTCTCACTAACACTTTCTTCAGTATTTCTCTGTATCAGATAGCCAGTTTGGGCATCCAATGAATTGTACTTAGATTACTATTGCATAATATTAAAACCCTCAACTGCTGCACCAATTTTCCTAAGTTGGGTTTTTTCGGGAACGATTGTCCAAAAATAACGGTGTACTTGTGTGTGTGTTTCTATCTTTCATGCGTTGTGTTTTCTGCAGTATTTTATGTTGTGTAGGTTGCAATGTATTTGATTACGATATTTACTGTAGTACACGATAAATAATTTGTTCAAGTAACTAACAAAGAGAAGAAATCTAATCAGTTGCTGCAGTAGGATTTCATTGGTGAAATTTTCACATGGTATCAGAGCACAGATAAATGCTGAAGAGCTCAGTTGCATAAGGAAAGAGGGTGATTTGAGGCATTGCATCGACAACTGCTCTAAACCCTAGGAGGCTGCGTAGTTTAAGGGCTAGCAGGGCAGATTTTTGAGGGAATTTGTGTCTTTGAGTGAGTCGACAGAGCACAAAATTTTCAGATCGAGATTTGTCAGAGGCAGAGAGAGCAGTAGTAGAAATTTCCATGCAGAGCAGATCTTCAGCTGGGACACAGTCATTTTGCAGCAGTAACTAGCAGAATAGCGCCAGGAGGAAAGAAGAGCACACTAAGGGAATTTTGTCCTTAGAGAATTCCTAGCTAGGAAATTCTAAATTTCCACGTAGAGCAATAGTAGTCGAGATCAGTTTTGCTCACTCCAGCAGGGAGTGGGTAGAGCCAGTCAGCAGTTGCGCAGAGGGATAGAGGCAGAATTCTATTTTTTGGCCAGATGGAATCAACTGGGTTGAGCGATCAGGATCGGTTAGACGAAGCATCTAACTATGTGATCTGGAAGGCAAGGATTTCCTTCCTTCTAGATGAGTTCGATCTCAAAACCTATATCGATAATGTGGTGCTTGTCCCCTCAAATCCAGATTAGAATACAAAGTACAAGAAGTAAATGGCTAAGGCGAAGAGGATGATCCTTGCTGGAGTTCGGGATCATGCTGTATCTCACATAACAGCCCTGGGAATGAGGTTGATTCTTTGTTGGAGTTCGGGATCATGTTGTATCTCACATAATAGCCCTGGGAATGACCAAAGAGATGTGGGACTCCCTTGCCATGCTGTACAAGGGATCTTCCGAGCAATGGAAGATGTATCTGGAAGAAAAATTGAGGAGCACACGTATGCAAAAGGGAGAACACAGACCACTTTCTCCATAGGCTTCAAGATGTCCGAGATCAGTTGGCAGTTGTAGGGTCAGTGCCTCAGGCTACAAAGATGGTGTGGATATCTCTAAATGCAGTCTCAGAAGAATGGCAAGTGTTTGTCCAAAGTATTTTTGGCAGAGAGACATTACCAAAGTAGGATAGGATGTGGGCAAATCTGCATCAAGAAGAGTTGAGGTGAGACTTGGTGAAGAGCAACTTAGAAGGCAGCAGCAGCAGTGGGACAAAGGCAGAGGTGAAGGAAGAGGAGAATGCAACCCTCACATCAAACGGGCAGCAGGAGCAGCGCAGAAGAAAGAAGGACGTTTCGAAGATCAAATGCTTCAGGTTTGGTGAACTTGGTCACTACGCTATCGAGTGTCTGCTCAGAAAGAGGGACAAATAGGAGAGGTAGGATCAGCAGGCTGCATCCGCAGAGATTGACAGGCTGCCCTCTAGACTGGAGGAAGAGTTTTCCATGATCACCGAGATACCTCCAGGGGTGAGGTGGGGTGATTTAGTTTTGTAGCCCCAAAGAGCTACAGGATGGGCATGATCCTTGAGGAGTCCACCTCTTGGATCAATTCCTTGCTATGAGAGCCCATAACAACAGTAGCAGGATGGACTAGTGGCAGTTGGTGCAGTCAGGTGCCAAAGTGACAGATGCAGTGGCTAGTAGCGCTAGAAATCGAGCAGCGCAGAGCAGAGTTGGCAACAGTGCAATAAGCACAATGCACAGTCAGCAGGAGCACAGAGGCTTTAGTGACAGTGCAGAGACTAGCAGCAGTTAGGACTCGGGTGAAAAATGCATCATACTGAACACAATTGGTTCAGTGTGATGGACATCTCTCAGTTGCAACAACAACATATGAGAGACAGTTGCAGATGTTGCAGTGGCAGAAACAACAAAGTTCCAGTACAGATGCAGCGCAAAATTGTGCAGTATTTGGTGGGTAGTGAGGCCAGACATCAGTAGCGCGACAGGAGATGGTGCAAAATTGGAGTGATGCTTAAGTAGGTTGCAAAACTAGAGTTTTGATTTCTGGTAGCATCAGATGTGCTCTAAGTCTCAAATTTTACAGGGAGGCTAAGACACATGTATTCCAAAAAACCCAGAAATTGTTTTGGGAAATTCCATCCGGGTGGGGTTTTATTAAAATAATCAATTATTTTAATGGGAGCCTAAGTCTAAACTTAGCAAATTAAAATAATTAAATTATATTAATAGAACTGTTGATTTTGTAGCATTGGAAAGTGTTCCAAGTCATATTTTGGGAAGAGGCTTGGACATCAATATTCCAGAAAACCGAGAAATCGTTTGTGGAAATTCCACTCGGATCATGCTTTATTAAAATAATTAATTATTTTAAAGTGATCCCTAAATCTAAACTTAGGGAAATTAAATTATTAAAGCCTATTAATAAAGCAGAGTGTGAATCTTCTAGAAAATGAAGATCGAATCATCTTTTAATCTGAGCCATTTATTAATGATATAATCTGGGCCATTGATTCATCAACGAGAAGACTATAAGAGAAGGCTTGGGTCATTTGGAAAGCAAGCCAGGCACACTCTCAGTACCTGAAGGAAATCGATTCTGAAGTAAGAGAATTCGAATTCAAAGGGTGCGATTGTAGAGGCGGGGTTGCAGACGCAGAAGGAGGAAGGGCAAGTCAGCAGAGTGAGAAGAAGGCAGAAGGAAGACGCAGAGAGAATAACGCTGAGCAACATTATTGGCCCTCCACGCAGAGTGACGCAGTCCAACGCAGTGACTGCGCAGAAGGCCACATAGATTGACATAGAGGGAGGAAGGGTGCCTCCAGGGTGTCATAAATTCTTCCGAAGTGTTCAAAAAAATGATCTCAGGTGTATGCCAGACATCTGGTCATCATATTTTTCTGTAAAAGATTTTGCTACTGCTGAAGAATAATATAAACCCTCGTCTGTTGCACCGGTTTTCCCACATTGGAATTTTCTGGGGACAATTGTCCAAAAATAACTGTGTTCATGTGATTGTTTCTATTGTGTTATATGTGTTCTATTTGTTCTTCTGCTTTTGATTAAGTGAATGTTGCAGTTGTTTTTATTTCAGAATTTACTGAAGCATCTGTAAATAACTTATCATAAATAAGTAGGCGAAATAAATCAATCACTGTAGTAGTATTTCAGATTGAAAATTTCACATGGTATCAGAGCAAAAGGCAAAAGACAGAAGAGGAGGTCCTGCAATGGAACTAAGATCTGACAGTGATGCAGCAACAACTTGCAAGGGTTTGCGCAGTCCTCCATAACACATGGAGAAACAGAGGGATCATGACATCTCAGTTCTGGCATCTAGACTAGAAGAAGATTTCGCTTGTGTGTCAAGCACGCCCTTTCCAGGGAAGAGGAACCCTAATATTTCTGACAGAAGTTGGTAACAAGCTTCGGGCCACCAATGTACTACATGTACTGGGATTGGGGATGAACTTGCTCTCGGTGTGTCAAATTCAGAACAAGGGTTACGATGTATACTTTATTGGAAATAAGGTTTATGTCAAACACCCTAGTTGGAAAATAAAGGCACAAATTGGAGTAAGGAGCCATAAACTGTACAAGTTATAGGTCAAGTCTCCAATGGCACTGATAGGCAGTACGGATGAAAGGGATTTGAATGAGTTATGGCCCAAAAGAATGGGGAATCTACATCATGGAGCCTTGAAGATCCTCAAAAAGACTATCATGGGAGATCCAGAACTGAGCACAAGGAAAGACGGTGTACTAGGGAAGTATGCGAAAGAAGCATTTCCTAGAAGCAGCAACTGGTCCAAAAGTGTGTTGGATTTGATACACTCAGATATCTGCGGACCAATGTCCACGAATGCTCTTAGTGGTGCAAAGCATTTTGTCACCTTTATTGATGACCATTCTCGGAAAACATGGATCTACATTCTCAAGACCAAAGATGAAGTCCTTGAGCGATTCAAAGAATTCAAGGCTTTGGTTGAAAATTTAACCGGAAATCAGATCAAGAAGTTGCGATCAGATAATGGTGGTGAGTATATTACTAAAGACTTCACAAGATTCTACGCAAAGGAAGTCATCAAGAGAGAATGGACAACTCCATACAATCCAGAGCATAATGGAGTTGCAGAAAGAAAGAATAGGACCATTGTGGAAGCTGCGAGGGTGATACTGTATGATCAAGACATGCCCAAATTTCTGTGGGCACAAGCCTGCAATAGAGCAGTGTATGTGCAGAACAAGGTGCCTCATAGAGCATTGGGGAAAGTGAATCCTGAGAGTGTGTTCACTGGCAACAAGCCTGAGCTGAGCCACTTCAAGATATTTGGCAGTATAGCATATTTCCACGTACCCGGTGAGAAGAGGAAGAAATTGGATCAGACTGTGGAGAAGGGTTACCTTGTGGGATACAGTGAAAATGCGAAGGCATATCGCATCTATATTCTGGAAAACAAGAAGATCGTAGTAAGGGAGGACGTGAAATTCATGGAGGAGAGAGCCTTCAGGAGATCCTGGGAAATGGCTACAGATACGCAGTCTGAGGACGATATGTTAGTACAGCCACAATGGCCTACAGAGGATGGCTCAAGCGCCTCTCCGCAGCACAAGGATTCCAAGTAAAGTTCTTTCGAAGAAGAGCAAGTAGGAGAGCAGGTAAATCCACCCACCACTAGTGGAAGAACGAGCAAAGAGCTCCAAAAAATTCTGAAGGATGCAAAGGAATTTATTGGAGCCCCTAGATATGAGAAGAGGGTACGTAGGCCCAGCTGACAGGTACCAGGCACTGGTAGCACAGGTCGGAGAACCCTCTAGTTTTCAGGAGGGGAGGTAGCTCAACATCAGGTGTGGGTAGATGCCATGGTGGAGTACAACTCCATCATGACTAACCTTGTGTGGGAAGTAGTCCCCAGACCTCAAAACAGATCGGTTGTAGGATCAAGGTGGATCTACAAGATCAAGTATGTTGCAGATGGCAACATCTAGAAGTTCAAAGCCAGGTTTGTGGCTAAGGGGTATGCACAGAAGGAAGGGATTGATTATGAAGAAACCTTCGCCCTTGTAGCTCGGTACACTTCAATCAGATCCGACATCTCTCTTGTAGCGCAGATGGGATGGGAGATTCACCAAATGGATGTCAAGACAACGTTCTTGAATGGGGTGATAGAAGAGTAAGTGTACATAGAACAACCAGAGGGCTTTGAGACACATGAGCAGAAGACTCATGTTTGGAAGTAGAAGGGAGAAATATTCCTTGGGCAAGGAAGATATACTACAGAGATCCTGAAGAGGTCTCAGATTAAGGATTGTAGACCCATGGCTACGACATTGATTACAAACTAGAAGAAGATAAACACATCCAAGGATGATGAGGCTGACCCTACCTTGTATAGGCAACTCATAGATCATTGATGTGCCTGGTCAACACTAGACCAGACATTTGTTATGCAGTGAATACCCTCAATTAGTTCATGGTACAACGAAGGAAGGCTCACTGGGCAGCAACCAAACATGTTCTTAAATATTTGAAAGTGACAGTCGAGTATGGGTTGAATTACACCAAAGGCAATGAAATCCAATTGAGTGGGTTCACTGACGCAGATTGGGCTAGAAGCCCAGTGGATCGGAAAAGTAACAGTGGGTATTGTTTCAGTCTCGGATCGGGAATGACTTCCTGGTGCAGTAGGAAACAGAAATCCGTGGCACTGAGCTCAGCCGAGGCTGAATATATGGTGGCAAGCACAACTTCGTGTGAGGCCATATGGCTTCGTAAACTGCTCTTGAACTTGTTCAAGAAGAGGATGGAGCTGACCAGAATTTTGTGTCATAATCAGAGTTGCATCAAGCTCTCTAAGAATCCTGTGTTTCATGATCGGTCGAAGCACATTGACATTAGGTGCCACTTCATGAGAGACTATGTCCAATGAGGAGTTGTACAGTTGAAGTACATTCCTACAGGAGAACAGGTGGCAGATATCCTCACAAAGGCTGTGGGTAAGATTAAGTTTAATTACTTCAGGGAAAATATGGGGATGGTCGAGAACCCTGTCCAATAGAGGAATGGGCGGTCTTCAGATTCAGAGGGAGCTGCAGTGCGGATGAGGCAGTGGCAAAGGTGGTGTCACAGGCAACACTACAGAGGGCAGCAACGCAGAGATGAGGGACAGTAGCCAAGACATTAGCAGCGCAGCGAATGCTTCAGGTCAGAGCAGATACAATCGGTACCTTGCTTGAACACTTTCCTTGCTAAGAGGGAGTGTTGATTTTGTAGCATTGGAAAGTGTTCCAAGTCTCATATTTTGGGAAGAGGCTTGGACATCAATATTCTAGAGAACTCAGAAATCGTTTGTGGAAATTCCACTCGGATCATGCTCTATTAAAATAATTAATTATTTTAAAGTGATCCCTAAGTCTAAACTTAGGGAAATTAAATAATTAAAGGGTATTAATAAAGCAGAGTGTGAATCTTCTAGAAAATGAAGATCAAGTCATATTTTAATCTGAGCCATTGATTAAGGATATAATCTGGGCCGTTGATTCATCAATGAGAAGACTATAACAAAAGGCTTGAGGGTCATTTGGAAAGTAAGCCGGGCACACTCTTAGTACTCAAAGGAAATCGATTATGAAGTAAGAGAATTCGATTTCACAGGGTGAGATTATAGAGGTGGGGTTGCAGACGCAGAAGGAGGAAGGGGAAGTCAGCTGAGTGAGAAGAAGGTAGAAGGAAGACGCAAAGAGAGTAGCGCTGAGCAGCAGTACTGGTCCTCCACGCAGAGTGATGTAGTCCAGCGCAGTGACTGCGCAAAAGGCCACGCAGAGTGATGCAGAGGGAGGAAGGGTGCCTCCAGGGTGTCAGAAATTCTTCTGAAGTGTTTAGAAAAATGATCTCAGGTGTATGCTAGACATATTCTCATCATATTTTTCTGTAAAAGATTTTTCTACTGCTGAAGAATAATATAACCCTCATCTGCTGCACCGGTTTTCTCACATTGGGTTTTTCCGGGGACAATTGTCCAAAAATAAATGTGTTCTTGTGATTGTTTCTATTGTGTTATATGTGTTCTACTTGTTCTTTTGCTTTTGGTTAAGTGAATGCTGCAACGGTGTTTATTTCAGAATTTACTGAAGCATCTGTAAATAACTTATCATAAATAAGTAGGCGAAATAAATCAATCACTGCAGTTGTATTTAAGATTGAAAATTTCACAAGAGCTGGGTGTGAAACTTATAGAAAAAGACGGAGATCGAGTCAGTATGATCTAATCCGTTGATTATGTTTTAATTTGTCATTGGTTATCCAAAGAGAAAATTGTAAGGACTTTGATGGGTAGTTGGAAAACACGTCGAGTGAGTCTAGAGATCGAATTTCGCAAGTGAGCAATGCAAAGCAGCGAGAGGATTTGATCGAGTTGATTCGATTGCAGTGAGGGGCATTGATAGTTCCAGTTGGAAGATATTTTCCTGAGCCGGGAATACTTAGCAGAGAAGGAAGAGAAGAGGACGCAGAAGAGGCAGTGTAGGGGCTATGCTGGGCAGCATAGTTGTAAATTTTTGTAGATGTTCTATGCTGGATGCAACTTTACTTTTTATCCCAATATCAGTCAGTAATCACATAAACAAGAAAGTAAAATGTTGATAGAACATAATAGTAGATTGACAGAAGACAAGCCAAAATATATAAGTGTGTTGGTGTGTTACGGTGGTCAACAGGATGCTTCAACTAGCAAAGTCTCAATACGGTCAACCAACCAGAAGTGTCACACAACCCTCTAAAACAGCCAGATTAGTCAACCCAAAAGTCAACTAAAGTCAACGTTGTCACAGTCAATGGTCAACGCAAACAATAGCAGAAAAGTCAACGCAACCAAGTCAAAGTCAACGTCCAACCTCGATATTTGTGCCAAAAAATGCGGATTGATGAGATTGAAGTTTTGGGAGAGTTTCGGGTCAATTTGACCAAGCGTTGACCAAAGTCAACGCTGGTCAATTTCTGCGCTGGAAACCTTAGACAGTCTGAAACCCTAGCTGCTGCTTTTTCCCACGTGAGTGATGAAAAGACTCCAATAGATGATCGAACCAATCAGATGAGGAGAGAGGATGTGATGTGATGGATGAGTGAAAATGTTCTCCAACGTTGACCAATTTATATCCATCAATGAGGGTGTGTGACACAACTGCTGGGGCTTCAAGCCTACATTTCATTTCAGGCCGTCTTGCACATATTTTGAATAAATTCAAAATAAATTTTCTGCTCATCGGATCAAGATGATCTTTAGATCGATCTTGCACCTCTCCGAAAGAGGAGTCCAATAAAAATATTGGCATCTTCATCTGAGCATCACAACATGGAGTTTGGACCTAGTTGTCCAAAATTAACACTCCCTCTCAACTAGGGAGGATTCCATCCACCTGTGTAATCCAAACATCATGCGTCATCCCACCGTAACTTGTTTTGTTGGCTTCTTTATTTCAGAACAAAAGTGGGTTAGTCACAAAGACATCATTCCCGGCTGATAAATTCAGCCTAGTGGTCTGAAACCTCTATTGGACTCAAGGAGTCTCATACTGACCCGAAGTTGGTTTATCTGACCCGAAGTCAGTAGGAGGTTTGAAACCTCACTAGACTTGATCCCAGATCAAGTGGTTGGACACGTGCCATCCTAGATAGAGAGTATGGCAATCTCTGATGCATCCATTAGTCTTTGCTACTAGTCTCTAGCTTTTCCCACCTCACTGGCCAAATGAGAGGTACTTCCCATGAGCTAGGGACTCAATGGGTAGGATGCATACAGGGTGTTGACCACTGGAGTGGCACCTGATGATAATGAGAAGACTCCATGCCCAAGGATGAACCAAAAGACATTTCTACCTAGGCCTCCATGCCCTACGGGGAATTTTAATAAGTGATGCTAGCAATGATGAGTTTTGACTCTTGAGTCAGTATTGAGTATGTAACAGGCCTAGGTAGCTTGGGACCTTGCCAACAAGTGAGTATTAATCTGTGAGGTTTTTTTTATTTGGTTAATTATCATCTCCCTACCAGGAGTTAATAATTAATTGAGTTTTTTCCTCCAATTTTACCCCAAAGCTGGAGTACGGCTTGATGGTGAGGCCTTGGGTGATTCCTAGTGTCTAGAGTCAATGTATATTACGATACTAGATCACACAAAAAATTTCGTGGAATTTGGTTAAGTCTAGGTAGTGATTTTTTAATTTTTTGGATTTCCCGCAAGTCGAAAATTGCAATAAAAATTGTAATTGAATTGTAATAAGTGTTGTCTAGAGAAGTTGTATCGTGTATGAGTAATCAAAACTACACCTCTCACGCTCAACTTTCTACTATGACACACTTTGAGGGGTTAAAAATATGTTTTGAACCCTCAAAACCCACTTTTCCTAAGTTTAGTGGGAAATTTGGCAATTAATTAAGCCATAAATTAAATAAATGGAGAAAAATAAATATCCACACATGCTAAATGAGGTGGAAATGAGGTGGAAAATTATGGAGGAGTTAAAGTGAAGTCCCAAGGTGATGTGAACTCCTAAAATCAAGGAAAAGACGTGCTCAAATAAAATTGAATTTCCGGCATTAAATGAGAGTTGCTTACTTGGAAATTCGAATTTGCGAAGTTAGTGCATATTTGAGAGGATTTGGGAGAATATTTGGTGGAGATTTTTGTGGGAAATTGTCCCCACAGGGGTTACCAACCATATACACATGTCATTTCATCATAAAATTCAAATTTGGCACATAAGGGAAGAAGAAAATGATGTCCACTTGTCAGAATTCGATTTTTACGCTTGGCATTGGAGCTCCACTTACCAAATTTGAATTTACTTTGTGATCTCCTCCCTCTCACCACTTGGCATGTAATATCTCTTTTCAGGGATATCTCTCAAACACAACAAACTCCAACCAGAGATGGACTGGGAGGGTGTTTACCAGGTATGTCACCTCTGAAAAGAGGGTGAGATCTGGAGGCTACCTGGCCCTTTCCAGACTCTGTCTAAGAGTATGGGGTAAACACACCAAGTGGTATACTAACAGTAATGCTCAGATAGATAAGAATAACAGTAGTGCAAGGATATAATAGCAATGTAGACATAAACAAATACTCAAGAAATATAGATAGAATGCCAAGCCATTTTATTATACTGAGAATAGAAATGAGTACAATAGGTGATCAGAGTGATGGCACCTAGACTTGCACCAGGCAAGTGAAGAAAATCTCTCTGAATGATAGAGAAATGGCTGCAAACTGATCTGCATCCAAACTACCGAAGAACTGTTGTGCTGCTGCTACTGCTGGAATCACATGAAGATTTGGGGCTGCTCCCCACCTCAGAAAATGCTGAAACTCTAGAATCAGCCTCTACTCATCAAACCCAGAAAAGCCCAGAAAGATTTTCGCAAATAGCCGACCCCCGAAAAACACCTCCTTGGGGATCTACGCTATCCCTCAAGGCTCTGCGCTGCCCCTGAAGAGAACACTCCAAGATACAGCCTCAAACTCCACCAAAAATCTCCAATGGGCAAGGGCTGGCCCCTTGCTCAATCTCAGAGCCTAAATCCTCCGTACAAGATCAAACCAAACTCCCCACCAAGTGAACTGCGTCCTCCCTCTCAGGACTACGCAGTCTCTAGAAGAGAAGCTCATCCACAACCAAAAACTCAATCCTCCCACCAAAATACTGAAGAGAAAACCTCACCTGAGCAGGCACTCGAAGTCCCTCGGGGCTGAGGGTGAGATCTTCGAATGGAGACACACGTTGCACTAAACAGTGCTGCAGACAGGCTAAACAGCCAGCGTGCTCAAGAAGTCGAATGACCAGCTCAATATCACAACATCGAATGCTCCAAATGAGGAGGCTCTCCTCCTTATATAACGTTGGCCTCTCTCTCTCAAACCCTAGGCCTCTCATCCAACGTAGCCTCCTTGTCCCCCACGCTGCCAACTCAACCTGCGCTGTCTCTCCATGTGTTCACGTGGGCCCCTTGCCGACATGGTCCTTTTGCCCCCCTTGGTTCACTTAAGTTACAACATTGTGCTACTAGGGAGTGAACTTTTATTTCTAAAGTGAGTTATGTCCCCTCTACTCACCTTTTTATTTATAAATAAACTATAGAAGGCAAAATTGAGCAAAATCGAATATTCCAATTAGCCATTGCTAATTAGGAATATTACAGTCTCCCCGGGCAAAATGTTGCTTGTCCTCAAGCAACTGAAGTGATGGATGCTGCAAAATTTTCTCACTCTCCCGAGTGGCATCCTCATCCGACAAATTCTTCCACCTCACCAAGAATTCCCGGACCGTCCTGCTCCGTAGTTGCCTCTCCCTGGTATCAATAATGGCCTCTGGCTGTAACACCACATGCCCCTCATCATCCGTGGGTGGTAGCTCATCTGTCACCGTCACCTGCTGCCCCAATGCCTTCTTCAGGCATGATACATGGAAAATGTTATGAATCTTGCTGCCTTGGGGTAGCTCCATCTCATATGCAACCTGTCCAACCCTGCATATCACCCTATATGGCCCATAAAAGCGGGGCTTGAGCTTCTCAGCTCCCTTCTGCTTCAATGACGAATGTCGATATCACTGTAATCGTAGATAGACCAAGTCCCCTACCTCAAACTGTCTGTCCACCTGACCCCGGTCAGCATACAGCTTCTGCTAGTTCTACGCTGTAGCCATATTATCCTTGAGAGCTCAGAGAATATCCTGACTCTCTTGGATCCAAATCTTGGCTCTTGGAGCCTTGCTAGCACCAAACATCACATCAGCAAAAGACAAAGAATGATACCCATATAAAGCGTAGAATGGAGATATACCAATGGACATGTGATGTGTAGTGTTGTAGCAGTACTCCCCCAGATGTAGCCACTTCAACCATGCTTGTTGCTGCCCACTGACATAGTTACGCAAGTAGCCCTCCAGCTACTTGTTAACTATCTCCGTCTGCCCGTCCGTCTGTGGGTGATAACTGGTACTCGGTGTCAACTCCGTCCCCACCAACCGGAAAATCTCCTGCCAAAATCTGCCCATGAAGCGGCTATCCCTGTCACTGATGATGGTCTTAGGAAGACCATGCAGCCTGAAGACCTCTCTGAAGAACAACTCGGCCACCTGCGCTACTGTGTAGTGTGCGGATATGGCGAAAAAATGTGCATACTTTGTCAATCGATCAACGATGACAAAGATACAATCATTTCCCTGCACCATGAGCAACCCTGTGATGAAGTCCATCGAAATACTCTCCCATTTCCCCTTTGGAATGGGAAGAGGCTGCAATAATCCTGCGGGATGGCTCATCTCCCCCTTGTTCCTCAACCAGCCAGTATCGCATACGATGTCTTTAGATCACGTCTTCATGAGCCCTTCCATGAGAACCTCTCCCTAATGGCCCTGTAGGTTTTGGTAAACCCCTGGTGGCCAGACAATGGTGAATCATGAGAAGCCTGCAGTATCTTCTTCCTGAGCTGAGATCCCTCGGTCAAGAAGATACTATCCCTGTAGTAGATGATCTCATCGACCACCCTATACCTTTCATCCGCCACCTATCCATGTAGAACCTCACATGCAAATCTATCCTTGGAGTACTCCACTAAACGTCGAGCCCTCCAATCTGTGTCAAAGCTCATAAGAGATAACGTGGTTGGTCTACATGAAAGGGCATCTACTACCACGTTATTCTTACCCTTGACATACTCAATGTCAAAGTCATATGCTTGGATCTTACTGATCCACTTCTGCTACCTCTCATGTAACTGCTTCTGCTCCAAAAAGAACCTGAGGTTGTTGTGATCAGTCCTCACCCTAAACCTATTCCCTACCAAATACTACCAGAATTTAGCCAGTGCATGCATAATGGCCAACATCTCCTTGTCGTATATAGAATACAACCTCTCGTGTGGAAGGAGCTTCACCGCTCTCAAAAAGCTATCAGGTGACCTCACTGCATCAATATTGCGCCGATCCCCTCTCTGACATCCCACACTCCAAAACAACGGATGTAAAATCGGCAATCTGAAACCTTTGGCCATTGCTCATCACCTCCTGAGGCTTGTCAAAGGCTCGGCTAGCGCTATATCCGACCAATGAATACCCCTTCTGATAGTTGTAACAGGGGGTACGGCAAAGCATGAAAGCTCTGTGCCAGGCCTGCTAATAAGTACAAATGCCAATGAATCCTCGAAGTTCTGTCACATTCCTCGGCTCCAGCTAATCTCTGATGGCCCTGATTTTCTCCTCGTGGACTCTCACTCCGTCCACCCCTATGATGTGTCCCAAGTACAACATCTCCATCAACCCAAACTCACACTTGGAGAGCTTGGCATAGAACTGCTGCTCCTCCAAAATGCGCAATATTGTCTCAATGTGCTGGAGGTGCTCCTCCCAAGTCCTGCTGTAAATGAGGATATCATCAAAGAACACCAACACAAACTTCCTCAAGTGACTGCAAAAGATGTAATTCATGCAGGACTGGAATGTCGCTGGGGTGTTGGTTAGCCCGAAGGGCATCACCAAAAACTCAAAGTGCCCATAGTCACACCTGAAGACGGTCTTGGGAATGTCCTGTTCCCTCACGCGAATCTGATGGTACCTAGATCTCAGATCAATCTTTGAAAAGAACTGTGCTCCTCTCAACTCATCCATCAACTCATCGATCCTGGGCATGGGGTACCTATTCTTCAGGGTTTTCTTGTTCAGGGACATGTAGTCAATGCACATCCTCAATGTGTCGTCCTTCTTCACCAACACCACGGAAGAAGCAAAAGGACTCGTGATCGGCCGAATGTGCCCAAGAGCCAGCAACTCCTGGATGGCCCGCTCAATCTCATCCCGATAGGCCTTGGGATGCCTATAGGAGGTAGTAATCACTGCCTGTATGCCGTGCTCAAGCTCAATGGTGTGCTCAAACCCCCGGTCCGGTGGCTGTCCTGGCGAAATCTCCCCAAACACTGTGGCATACCTGTCAAGGATGGACTGTATCTCTGGGTGCACCGTCTGCCCTGTAGTCCCTGCCTCTGATGCACGCAGCTCCACTGCCCACTCTACATCTCCCTTTCGGAAGACTGCCTCCATCCGATGAGCCGAAACAGTCTGAGGCAGATATGTGTGTTGTCCACGTATCTTCTCATGCCTCCTTGTCTTCTCATCGTCCCACTCCATCTCTAGGGCCTTCCAATCTGTCATGACCCTCCCTAGAGTGATAAGCCACTGAACACCCAGTATCATGTTGGTGTCCGGAATATTGACCACGACAAAGTGGTTAGTCAGTGTGTAGGTGCCCATCGTCACTGATAACTCTAGAACATAACGAGCAGACACCATGGTCTGATCTCCTGGGACCAAAACTGAAAATCCATCGAAGCTATCTGTCTGTATACCTCTTCGCTCAACCATCTGTGCATCGACGAAGTTGTGGGTTGCCCCACTGTCAACCAAAATTGATACTCGCTGGCCACGTACTGTCCCCCGTACGCGCAGCGTCAAATACTTGGGAACTCCTCGCAATGTTGCAAGGGCCCCTCCGGTAGGTGCAAAAGCCGCACCACCGGCTGCTGGTGGCGGAGGTGGCAAAGGATCCTGCGCTGCATGACTGTCTCCTACCTCCACGTCATCCTCCTCATCCTCTTCCCCACTGCTCTCGGAGAAGACCTCAATAAAATGTGCTTTGCCAGCAACAAATCTATGTCCCAGTGCCCACGGCTCCTGATAGGTAAAGCACAACCGCTTCTTCTTCAGCTCCCTCCTGGCATCATCATCAATCTGTGCCCATCCTGGATTCTCCTTTGGAGGCGAAATCCTCACATCCTTCCCCTTGGGCTGGAAAGCCTGTCTCTAGCGGTAAGGTGTCCGAGTCCTGGGTAAGGCATCCTATAAATCCCGGGTCTTGCTAATAGCATCCTGGAGTGTGGCTGGTCTAGTAGACCTGACTAGACCCCAAAGTGGCTCTGCTAAACCCTCAACAAACACGTAGATCATCCGTGTCGCGGATAGATCTGTCACCATTACTGAAACCCTCGAGAAGTCTGCAATGTGTGTCTCTCGGCTCCCGATCTGTTTGAGCCTCGTCAGCTCAACAAAGTGTTATTCCGGATCCCTCCGGTCAAATCTCTCAATCAATCTCCTGGTGAACTCGGCATATGTCGTCACTGTGGAATGTCCGAGTGTAACCATCCCATGGAACCACCAGTCCCAGGCCTCACCATCCAAATGTAATGTCGCCACCTTGATGGCCTCCGTCTCTGACATCTGGTTGAGCTGGAAATAGATGTCCAGCTTCTCCACCAAGACTTTGCCGAACTGTTTGATGAACCATCAAACGTAGGAAAGTGGAATCTACTAGTTGTGCAGTGGGTATCTCCATCATGATAATGTCGGTGCCCTCTATGATGGTCACGGGGTCTACTGTCCTGCTGGAGCTGAACAAAGTCTCTGAACGAGAGAGCATCCCTAAACTCCTGCCCATAGGCCTAATACTCTGCAAAATAATTGCCCATATGGTCGGGCTCTGTCTCCTGCTGGGCTCCTGCCCTTGTGTCTGCTCCCAGATAAGTGGGCATGGTGGAGCGTGTAGGTACATGTGAAGCCATCTGCTGAGTAGTATCACGCTGAGTAGCACCATGCTCCGGAAAATGGTGGGACGTACCCAATCCCTCACCAATCTGGAAACCTCGTGCGGTTTCACGTTGTCTAGCCTCCACAGCAGTGAATCTCTGCCCCATTACCTCAATCTGCCTCGACAAATCCTGCACCGATTTGAGGAGCATGTCCGCAAATCTCTTCCCATCCTCATCTTCCATCGGATCCCCCTGCTCTGCGTCTACCACAGGCTCCTACTGCTCTGCGTCTACCACAGGCTCCTCCTGTTCTGCGTCCACCACAGGCTCCCCTCTTGTTTTGTGTCCACCACCTGAACACAGTCTCCCTCTCCATAGGTGTTCTCCAACCTACGCTCAAGATCCTTATACTTCCTACCTCTGTAGCAGATGTAGGGCTTCTCCTCCGATGTCATAGACTACTAGCTCCATAGGCTGAGCCAAATCTATGCTCTGATACCACTGTAATATCCCTTTTCAGGGATATCTCTCAAACACAACAAACTCCAACTAGAGATGGACTGGGAGGGCGTTTACCAAATATGTCACCTTTGAAAAGAGCGTGAGATCTGCAGGCTACCTGGCCCTTTCCAGACTCTGTCTAAGAGTATGTGTAAACACACCAAGTGGTATACTAACAGTAATGCTCAGATAGATAAAAATAACAGTAGTGCAAGCATATAATAGCGATGTAGACATAAACAGATACTCAAGAAATATAGATAGAATGCCAAGCCATTTTATTATACTGAGAAGAGAAATGAGTACAATAGGTGATCAGAGTGATGGCACCTAGACTTGCACCAGGCAAGTGAAGAAAAGCTCTCAGAATGATAGAGAAATGGCTGCAAACTAATCTGCGTCCAAACTGCCGGAGAACTGTTGTGCTGCTGCTACTGTTGGGATCACATGAAGATTTGGGGCTGCTCCCCACCTCAAAAAATGTTGAAACTTTGGAATCAACCTCTACTCATCAAACCCAGAAAAGCCCAGAAAGCTTTTCGCAAATAGCCGACACCCGAAAAACACCTCCTTGGGGATCTACGCTATCCTTCAAGGCTCTACGCTGCCCCTGAAGAGAACACTCCAAAATACAGCCTCAAACTCCACCAAAAATCTCCAATGGGCAAGGGCTGGCCCCTTGCTCAATGTCAGAGCCTGAATCCTCCGAACAAGATCAAACCAAACTCCCCACCAAGTGAACTGCGTCCTCCCTCTCAGGACTGCGCAGTCTCTAGAAGACAAGCTCCTCCACAAACAAAAAACTCGATCCTCCCACCAAAATATTGAAGAGAAAACCTCACCCGAGCAGGCACTCGAAGTCCCCCGGGGCTGAGGGTGAAATCTCCGAATGGAGACACTCGTTGCACTAAACAGTGCTGCAGACAGGCTAAACAGCTAGCGTGCTCAAGAAGTCGAATGACCAGCTCAATATCATAACATCGAATGCCCCCAAATGAGGAGGCTCTCCTCCTTATATAACGTTGGCCTCTCTCTCTCAAACCCTAGGCCTATCATCCAACGTAGCCTCCTTGGCCCCCACACTGCCAACTCAACCTCCGTTGTCTCTCCAAGTGTTCACGTGGGCCCCTTCCCTATGTAATATTCCTAATTAGCTATGGCTAATTGGAATATTCGATTTTGCTCAATTTTGCCGTCTATAGTTTATTCATAAATAAAAAGGTGAGTAAAGAAGACATAACTCACTTTAGAAATAAAAGTTCACTCCCTAGTAGCACAACGTTGTAACTTAAGTGAGCCAAGGGGGCCAAGAGACCACGCAGAGAGGGGGCCCACGTAGACACATGGAGGGACTGCACAGGCCAAGAGGGAGCACGTGGCAACGTTGGAGGAGGTGAGCATTAGGGTTGAGAGGGGCTCATGCTATATAGAGGGGAGAGCCTCCTCATTTTGTTCATTCGTTGTTGATGATATTGAGCTAGTCGTTTTGACTTCTTGAGCACGCTGGCTGTTTAGCCTGTCTGCAGCACTGTTTAGTGCGTTGAGTGTCTCCGATCGGAGATCTCGCCCTTAGCCCCGGGGGACTTCAAGTGCCTGCTTGGGCAAGGTAGTTTCTTCAGCATTTTGTGGGAGGATTGGTGTTTGGGTTTTGTTGCGGAGCTATGCATTCAGAGATTGCGCAGTCATTGAGAGGGAGGACACAGTCTATTCAGGAGGAGCTTCGGATTGGGTTTCTTGCAGGGGTTTTGAGCCTGGAGATTGAGCAGAGGATCAGCCTTTGCCTTTGGGAGGATTTTGGTGGAGTTTGAGGCCATATTTCAGTTGTTCCTATTCAGCCTCTGCGCAGAGCCTTGGAGGGCAGCGTAATTCCCCAAGGGGGTGATTTTCGGGGGTCAGCCATTTCAGATATGGTTTCTGGGTTTTGTTGTGGTTGGTGAGTAGAGGAGGATTCCAGATTTTCAGCTCATTCCGACGAGGGGATCAGCCCCAAGTCATCAGTTCAGTTCAGCAGTAGCAGCTACACGGCAGTTTTCCAGCAGCTAGGACGCAGTTCAGAGAGCAGCCATTTCTTGATATTCTGAGAGTATTTCTTCACTTGCCTTGAGCAAGTCTAGGTGTCATCACTCTGATCACCTATTGTACTTCATTATATTCCTCAGTATAATAAAATGGCTTAGCATCTTCTCTCTCTATTTTTGGATGATTTGTCGTACATTCTATCTATGCTATTGTATGTCTGTTTTACTGCTATCTTTATGTATTTTCGGGCATTCTAGTTCTATACCACTTGGTGTGTTCATCTCATACTCTTAGACAGAGTCTGGAAAGGGCCAGGTAGCCTCCAGATCTCACCCTCTTTTCAGAGACGACATATCCAGTAAATGCCCTCCCAGTCCATCTCTGGTTGGAGTTTGCTGTGTTTTAGAGATATCCTCGAAACGAGATATTACAACCTACGTGGTCCTTTTGCCTCCTCTTCACTTTGCCACAACGTTCATGAGATATGGAGTGAACTTTATTTCTAAAGGAGTTATGCCCCTCACTCACCTTTTTATTTATAAATAAACTATAGAAGGCAAAAATTGAGCAAAATCAAATATTTCAATTAGCCATTGCTAATTAGGTATATTACATGGCATATGGTTCTTCATTGGGATTTGCTCCCAACTTTCTATATAATGGAGCCATGGGCTTTCATATTGTATCATTGGATACGAGCTATTGTGCTTGCGGAAGCGCTGCTACTTTGTACACTTTTCAAGAATATCAATAAAAAGACTTTGGGGGTCCATTCATGGGTGTTCTTCCTTTGGAGCATGGTGCATTTGGAACTATTGTTATAATCTTTTCTATGTTTTGAGTTATTTCATTTTCCATGTATTCTTGTGAATTTGCTAATGCACAGCTATCTTGTATTAACATTTGATTTGAAACTAGGCCCTAGAGGTTGAAAGTTCTTGTTTATTTTCAAATAAATTTCTAGAAGTTTCAATTCATTGTTTGTTTATCTAAATCTACATGGACTAATTTGTGACTTGAGTATTGTAGAAGAATTCTTTTTGGATCAAGCGTGAGGGGAAGTCTTTGGGAGACCAACCCACTCTTGAAGCACCTTCAAAAGAACTCTCGTTTGTTATTTGGATTTTCATTGTTTATCTTACAAAAAAGTGTCTTGCAGGGATTCGTTTGGACATAGTTTGTATGCATGCAATCATTTAAAAATATTTTACTTTTCATTGTGCGTCAGTGGATCATATTTTGCTATTTAAAGAGCTTAACCATGGCTAGACAAAGAGGAGAGTTTACTCATCCTCTTTAGCTTAGCCCTTTGTATATTATTGTGCAATATTTTGTGATTTTCTTTGTCTAACACTTGATTGGTTTTTTGTAGTCTTCTTATTCTAACTTGTTTTCTTGTAGCAACTTGTGGGATTTACCTTCAAGAAACTACTAACAAATTGTTGCAGGACCTTCGAGCTCTAATGTCAAACGAGGAGAACTCTCTCTTTTTCCTTTGGTCGTGAGCAATTAAGGAGCTTCCTTGAGGAAGACTGAGTTCCTTTTGTGGCTTCTTCCCTCTCTCTTGGCCATGAGCATTGAGGAGGCTTAACCTCTCTTCTTCACTTGTAAAAATCTGATTTCTATTGAGCCTTTATATTGCAGAAATTTCTCATCAAGGATAAGTCTAAGACCTCAAGTTTCATTTGTAAAGGTTTTCCTTGAGCTTGCAAGAGGCTTCATAGTCTCTTACTTCTAACAACTAATAAAATTTTTTATTTTGGGAGCGTGGGTTTTACCCATTGGCATTTCAATCTCTCCATTTTTGGAGAGGACTTGTGTGATTTGTTGATCTCTTTAAATTTCATGCATCTCATTTAATTGGTCAATTAACACAGCCATGCATTTCATTCATTTCACTAACTATTCACTTTGATTTGCTACAAGTTTTAAGAGCATTTACTTTCATAGCAAATTCAAATTTTTTTATATGCAAACATCTTTACTTGAGTTTATTTAGCTTGAAATCATACTTCAAATTTGCTTATGCTTCACCATTGAGCACACTCTACAATATTAAGTTTGATGCGTCAAGTAAAACTACATTTTATTTCATGACAAGCAAATATATTTCAAGTTGAAGTTGAAGTTGAATTTTCATTTTCATGTTAATTTACTTTTAGATCTTACATGCCCCAAGCATCACTAAAATTTACTCCCAACTTAAGTTGGTTGACTAGACGTTTTAGGGACCCTCTACCTCTATTATGGACTCTTCACTGTGAGATCCAAATATTTGGGCGAAGGTGAGGTTTGAGGATTAGAGTTCAATTGTAACTTTGCTTTAGAACTAATTAATAAAATAAACCAAGAGCACTATCTCATCACATTTACTTGCAAATTTCCCAAATTTTTTGCTATCTTGATGGTTTAAAGATTCACATGCAAATATTATCTCAAGAAGCACTTTGGATGCAAGCATTTTAATTCCTTAAATTTTGCAACAAATTTAATTCTATGGTACTTGGAAATTTGCTTACTTTTGCAACTTCATTGCATGTTGTCATTTTAATGATCATTATGCTTATGGATTATTGATATATCTTGTTTCATTGGCAAATACCCTTATTTGGTGTTGCAAATTTAATTGCATGTTGTTATCTTGGTCTAACATTTGAGTTTTTCTATCATCTCATTTACATTCTCCAAAGTAGAACACTAATTGTTTCCTTTTGAGCAAGATAGTTTCTCATGCTTTGATTCATAAATCTATTTATCTTGAGAGCATTTCTAATATCTTGTGCTAACAGTCTCTTGCCTGCATTTCAGGATTACTGTGTTCTTATCTCTTTGAGCATTTCTTTTACTCCTGAGCACGTTATTTGTAAGGCACTGGTTAAATGGTTTATCATTATTTCAAAGTTGCTCATAAATGCTCATGAATCTTCAAAAGTAATCCAATTTCACTCTAATATTCTCCTAGAAAATCTAAGCATATGAAACTTAGTTTTTTCTTGGTGGACCACCCTCTATTAACCTAGGAGATAGTTTAAAATGTAGAGGAAAAGGGGATTAGTGATGCACCTCTCTCTAAGTTCCTGTTACCAACCACACCTTGGGGTCAAAGACTTTTCTCGCTAACCGTGTAGGTGCAGCGCAGTTTAAGGTCACAAAAAGTACGTATTATGAGAGGTGAACCAACTCAACATCATAACGGTGGGGTAGAAGAACCACAAGGTTCGGCAAACCTAGCCCCGTGTGTGCTTATAGCTCCGAGAAGCTATCCCCAAAGCCCCCAGAGCTCCAAGAGCTCATCGTCCAACAGGATCCTTAGAATAGCGTCGTTCCACGATTCCAAGATTCTCACGGAAGGTTAGGAACATGACCTTCCCCAAGGGCATTGTGAGAATATCTGCGACCTGCTCATCAGTTCCTATATGATCGAGCCTTACGACGCCTCGCTGTACCATATCCCGGATAAAGTGGTACCAACCATCAACATGCTTGGATCGTTCGTGGAACACGGGATTCTATGACAAACGAATCCCCCTCTAGTTATCACAAAGGATAACGGTGGCATCTAGCACATGCTCGAACAACTCACTAAAGAGCTTTCGCAACCAAGTGACTTCACAACAAGCCATACATGCCGCAATGTATTCACTTCAATGCAAGGCTCAAGGCTTATCATCACTTCCTCGCTTGAAGCTGCACTCACGTAGATGACATGCTCCAGACAAGCCATGATCCACCACACTCACAAATTAAATGATGTTGATAGTCCACATGTGATAAAGCTCCTGTGTTGTATCTCAAACATGGCTGACTGTGGTCTCAAAGATTTCTCAATAGATTCTCAGTAAAAGTAATTCAACCCAAAGAAAGATGAGGCTCAACCATGTTGACTCAAAGTGTTCATCGCAAAACATAATGTCCTGGACGGTAAGTTCACTTCAAGAACATCATGGCCCCACAAGTGGACGATACTCAAGCAGGATTAGACAGGCGCACCAAGAAGGCCGCCACTCAACTTCTTAGTTGAGCTCCACTGCAGGGTTTGTTACCGCATACCCACTCATTCCAAATCTTTCCAGAGTTTACAATATATTGTCCTTGAGAAAGGAAAATCTCGCCATGTCTCTGCCAGATCTCCAGGCCTAGGAAGTAATGCATCAATCCTTAGTCCTTCATCTCGAACTCAGCAGCGAGCTCCCTCTTACTCTGATGAATGAGAGGGTTAGCACTTGTCAGGAAGAGGTCGTTCACATACAACACCAGAATGAGAGGCTTTTCTCTATCAACCTTGAAGTAAAGGTTCAGATCTGCATTACTACGAGCGAAGCCCAGCTTCATCAGGTAGCTATCTATCCTCTCGTACCAAGCTCTGGGTGCTTGCTTCAACCCATAGAGGGCTTTCTTCAACCTGCAAACATGGGTGTCCCGATCCTGGACTTTGAACCCCCAAAGGTTGCTCCAAAACACCTCTTCCTTTATCGCACCATGCAGAATGTGGTCTTCACATCCATCTGATGAAGATTCCATCCTTGTGTAGCAGCAAGGGATATGATAGATCGGATGGTGGTATATCGGGCCACAGGTGAAAATATATCATCATAGTCTATGCCTTATTTTTGAGAGAAGCCATGGGCAACGAATCTTGCCTTGAATTTTTCAGCACTTCCATCAGATCCATGCTTGATCTTGTAGAGCCATTTCGAGGTGACAACTGCTTTGTCCTCCGGTCTTGGAACCACATCCCAGACATCATTCTTCATTATGGACTCATACTCTTCGTGCATAGCATCCTTCTAGACTTGATGCTTTACGGCTTCCTCAAAAGATCCAGGCTCAGATTGTACAATAGTACTCATGGCTGCTAGATACCCTTGGTATCTATTCGGCTTCTTGCTTTCACGGAATGTCCCCCTTGGGGCCATATGTCCCTCGGCATCCTCGAGAGTGTCCCTGAGCCATGATGGTCTCTTCCTCATTGAAGGAGGTGGATCAATCGGGTCCATCGGTCCTTCAACATTGGGCATCGTCTCATCCTTCGGTTCTTCTTGATTTCCAGGCCTTGCTTCATGATCTTCCTCAGATCTCGGAAGATTGACTACTTTCCTCAGGGAAGCATCTTCGTCAAAGGTAACACCATGGCATATCTCCACTTCCCTTTGACCAGGCACATAGACTCTATAGGCCTTCGAAGTTTCGCTATAGCCCACAAACATTCCCTTCTTCTGGGCTTCCAACTTGCTCCTCTCTCTCCTCTTACACAGCAACAAACAGACATTCAAAAACTCTAAAATGAAATCGTGTTTCACTGTGTTGTCTCTGGAGTTTCCCCTTGGAGTTGGTGCACGTGTGCATCGGTTTTGTATGTACACAGCAGTGTTCACAGCTTCTCCCCACAGAAACTTTGGTAGACCTTGGTCACATAGCATGGCACGGGCAGCTTCCACAATGGTTTTGTTCTTTCGTTTAGCAACGCCATTCTACTCAGGAGTATAGGCAGTAGTAGTCTCCCTCTTAATGCCAGCTTCTCTGCAAAAGTCCTTGAACTCATTTGACTCATATTCAGTGCCATTGTCGGTCCTCAAAATCTTGATCTTCTTTCCTGTCATATTTTCCACTAAGGCTTTGAAGGTACGGAACCACATGAAAGCCTCATCCTTCTTCTTCAAGAAGTATATCCAGGTTTTGCGGGAGAAGTCATCAGTGAATGTCATATAGTAAGAACATCCTCCCAAGGATGTCATGGGTAGCATACCAGATAGATCAGAATGGACCAGTTCGCCTCTATTGATAGCATCGTATGTCATTGCTCCTAGTGGACTTCCTCCAACCTGGTAGAGTGTATCAACTCTAAACCCAATCGTGATAGCTTCCTTGAAACTCTTCTTCCAGATACACACCTTCCCGTCAATGAATGCCACATTGAAACCTTTGCCTTCCATGGCTGAAATAGACACAAGTTTCTTCTTCAAATCAGGTACATAGAGTACATCTTGCAAGAGGAGGACTTGACCTGAGACAAGTGGAGGGTCACAGTTCCTGTCCCTTTCACGGGATATGTGGCATTATCTCTAAGGATAATTTTCAGATTAACATCCTTCTGTCCAGCAAAGAAAGTGCTTCCTGAACCTGCATGTTGATGTGCCTGAGGCACCACTCATTCAAATTTCTTGACCTTTTGAAAGAAGTTGCCCATTTCTCGCTAGAGGGGCCTCCTCTCCTTGGAACCTTGTTCCTGATCATTGTCCTGACAGCAGTTGCTGTCATCATCAATGAGAGAACTTTCTTGAAAGGGCATTCTCTAGCATAGTGGTTGAGCTATGACAAGTGTAACATTTGCCTCTTTAGATGGCCCTCGCTCTTCCTTTGTTCTGACCAAAGAAAGTTCTTCTTCTTAAGACATGGGTGAAGTAACATTTCCTTCATTTTCATATTGCTTCATCCTTGTCTCTTCTTGTACACATCTCAACAGTACTTCGTCAAAGTCAGGTATGACATTGTTATTGAGAATGGCAGTATTGAATACATGCCATTCGGATGAGAGACCTCCAAGTGCGGTGAGAACCATCTCTCGATCAGCGATTGTCTCCCCAATAGCTAGAAGATTATTCCATATCTCGATCAGCTTTAGAAAATATGATTGAACAGATTCATCCCTGCCTTTCCTCAGATTCTTCAATTGGTTCTTGAAGAATAGGACTTGATTTTCATTGTTGGCCTTGAACACGCTGACCAACTTATCATACATCTCCTTGGATGTGCCCAACTCAGAGATGTAGGCAACCAGACTCTTATGAATTGAATCTCTGATCATCATCTTTGCTTTGATTTCCCACTTCTTATACTTTGACTTGGTGGCAGCAGGTGCAGTGGATGGAGGCTCTTGGATTTTACCCTGCACATAGTCCATGACATCTTGGTCTTCCAACATAAGATCCTCTTCCAAGCATGGAAGTCTTCCTTCCAAATCAACTTGTCATCAGCTTTAAAGCCATTGTAGTTTGAGGTACCCATGCTCTTCTTCTGTGATTGCTACAAACTTGGGCTTTGTCTTCACCTCAGCTCTGATTCCATGTAAATTTTTGTAGATGTTTTATGCTTGATGCAACTTTACTTTTTATCCCCAATATTAGTCAACAATCACATAAACAAGAAAGTAAAATTCACATACAACATACCAGTAGATCGCCAGAAAACAAACCAAAAATATATGTGTGTTGGTGCGTTACGACGGTTAGCAGGACGCTTCAACCAGCAAAGTCTCAATATGGTCAGTCAACCAGAAGTGTCACACAACCCTCATGGACAGCCAGATCAGTCAACGAAAGTCAACGTTGTCCCAGTCAACGGTCAACGCAAACAAGAAAGTCAACGCAACCAAGTCAAATTCAACATCCAGCCTCGGTTTTTGTGCCAAAATGCGAGGTGATGAGTTCAAGTCTGGAGAACCTCGATCAATTTGACTGCCGCCACCAAAGTCAATGCTGGTCAATTTCTGCGCTGGAAACCCTAGACAGACTGAAACCCTAGCTGTTGCTTTTTCCCACGTGTGAGTGAAGAAGAGACTCCAAAATATGAGGAGAGAGGATGTGATGTGATGGATAAGTGAAAATGTCCTCCAACGTTGACCAATTTATATCCATCAATGAGGGTGTGTGACACAACTGCTAGGGCTCCAAGCGTTCAGGCCGACCTGCACATATTTTGAATAAATTCAAAATAAAGGTTCCACTCATCGGATCAAGATGATCCTTAGATCAATCTTGCACCTCTCCGTAAGAGGAGTCCAATAAAAGTATTGGCATCTTCATCTGAGAATCACAACATGGAGTTTGGACCTAGTTGTCCAAAATTAACAAGAGGCCGCGCAGGCAACGCTCAGAACTCGAGGAGATCCGAGCTTGTCAGATCACGATCCAAAGTGGCTGAGGGATGGGTGTGAGACCTAGAGGCGGAGATCAAGATCTCACTAAATATAAGGGAGGTGTGACTTGCCGTCTCCCAAACAAAGTGACGAGATCTGCGTGCAGGCAACGTGGGCTCATCAATCTCGTTGTTGGGTCGCTTCGGATTTTTGTTAGTGTGAGGTAATCCTCACTAGTTCTCTGTCAGTCAGATTCTCTGTGGATAGCCAAATTTGGGCATCCAGTTGTATTCAGAAACATCTCTTAATAATATAAAACCCTCATTTGTTGCACCGGTTTTCTTGCTTTGGGTTTTTCTAGGGACTTAGTCCAAAAATAACGGTGTAATGTTTGTCTAATTTTCTTGCTCAGATCTTGTTTCCGCATTCAATGTCCACAGTTTATTTATTGAATGTTGCAGTGTATTTTCTTCAGTATTTACTTGTAGAAAAGAGTAAATAACTTGTATAATTTATCAAGTAGGAGAATTAATATTAGTTTGCTGCTATAGGGATTCCGGGTTTAGGAATTTTCACATGGTATCAGAGTAGTGCAGGTGAAGCAAGAGAGTAGATCATAAGAACTCAGCATTGAAGAGAAAGAGGGAGATCAAATAGCT